>OZ025274.1:15231357-15528857 GCA_964019165.1 Mastigias papua
AGAAAGGAGAGAATGTGTGATAAGAGGAAAGAAAAAAGAGAGGCGGAGAGAAAAGAGAGAGAGAAAAAGGAGCACAAAAGGGAGGAAAAGTGAAAAACAGAGAAGGGGGGATGAAATCCTATCCTTAGTCTTTAACTTTCCATACTTAAAACGCTACTCGACATGTCTGGTTCAGAAACTTTTATCTGTGAAAAGTAAGACGGTCTTGTATCACAGCATCGATTAACGATCTCAAGTACTTGCACTTCGAATCAGTGAGGTTCTCCTATGTTTTTAGGGGAAATACCCCTTTGCCAAATGATCCAACTACCCTCCTCTAACGACATCTTGTGCACGCCAGAAACTCAAATTTTTTGTCTCCTTTGCCAAGAATCAAAAACAACATAAATTCAGAGTTGGAATTATCGTACACTGCTTAAAACATATAAATAATCTTCATCCATCATTCAATCAATATTCATCCAACATTAACCCAACTTTCATCAAACATTTATTCAAACATATCCACCATTGTGACCAGACGGTTCAACATATATGGTTACTATCGAGCAACTTTTGACCGAAAAGTAGAAGAAATTTTTTGGTTGTTTGCACATAGCTTTATGTTTTACAAATCCCTTTTTCCTAAAAACAGTCTCTGTTAACAGGGTGCTCAAAGACAATATCCTTAGCTCTGAACAGTAAAACCACAAAATCTTGAAGAATTTAATGATCATCAAAGTGCTCCGACCTAAACTAACTTATTGCATTCCTTTCATAATGTGCAGTCGACTTTTTGTTTACTGAGCAGTTAAACAAATGTGTTTTTCTTGATTCACCTATTTACTGGGCATATCCTTCACAGAGACATTTGAGTAAACGCTTTTGTTCCTATTTGCCTTTCCTAAGTGCTGTAATTGCGTTCTGGGCCTATAATATGGCGCATGAAAAGGCTGTTTCAGGGGTGTGCCTGTAGAAGAAAGGCATTGGTGGTATCATACTCCATAGAGGGGCATTTTACAGAAGCCATCGGTGATTTTGTACCTAGTCCGCACAAGTAGACAATACGACTATGGCTTGTTGGAAATTATGGAGCCTTGTTCGAACATATCAGTGAATTTATTTTGCTTGAGCACCCCCCCCCCTACTCAAAAGTGCTTTGGCATGGCAATGGGGTTAATGACTGACTAGTATATCGCTTCTCAGAATATGTCAAAACATTTGCATTTTCAAAAACTTGAAATGGGTTGAACCATAAAAGTTTTCTAAGATTGCCAACTTTACTAAATAGCCAATGAGATAAAAATCCGCTTACAGAAGGACAATAGTTAGGCATTTTTTGACAAAACTGTCCACTTTCTGGTAAATTATCCAGGTCGTGGCAATGCTAATATGCTCTTGAGTAGATATTACTGAAAAGATAATGCTTCCATCTGACATTGAGGTCATAAAAACCCAGGGATGTTGACTAAAACTGAATTTAAACTTTCAGCAAAGCAGTATAATTCCAATCAAGTTGTTTACATTTATATGGCTCCAATTAAAGACACTTCTGGCAAGTTTGTCTTTATAAAAACTGCTGCTCATTAATTTGCATATCTTCTGACATCAAATTATCTGTAAATACAGACATGTAGGCTTCATTTTCATAATGCCAGCAACTGCTCAATACTTGCAAAGACTTTGGAAAATAGAAGATCTGCTTCTTCCTGAGATCTAATTGTTTACACATAAAAGGAACTAAGTTTAGTAAAGAAAGAGGTGTGACACCTAAGCAAATGAGCTTCCAAATGGGTTTAAGATTATAATTTGTTTCCCTGTTTCAAACAAAACATCTCTTTTCAAGATAGAGGATCTAGATTTCCCTCTTCATTATCTTCCTACAAATCCCACATCCAACCAATCACAGTTTCCCAATCATGGCAAGAAACACCTTGATTTCCATGCTTCAATCACCTATGCAATTTGATGATAAGCCACTGGGGAGGGGGGAGGGGGCAAGAAAATCTACATGAGTGTATATTTTATATAAGTGATAAAAATTCTATTGAGTTTCCATTTGAAAACTTATGGATGAGTACAAAATGCCCTCTATGAAACAAAAGAGAACAATCTCAAAATTTTACTTTCTTACTCCATAAAAACTAACTATATTTACAATCTATCCTTTTATATATCCAGTTAACAACTATCATTACCTATATTAATTCATCCTTTATTCCTTGCAAACAATTTTATTTCCTTATCAACCCCTTCCTTATCATCCTTATATACTTGTTCATTGAAAATTCAGATGGAAATTCAAGTAGAAATAGTATATGATAAAAGGAGTTTATCAGAATCAAAGTCAGTATGGCTATTCTAGAAAAAAGTATTTACAACTGAATTTAAGGCAGCACTTGTTGCAAGATTCCTTTTAAAGTGGCAATTGATAACTAAATACCTATATTCTAATCTATACCTACACTTCTATAAGAATAAAGTTTATAAGAATAGTGATGCTCAAAATCACTGAGATTTAGGAATAACTTAAGAATAATGTGAGGCTCAAGCTTCATCAAGACATAAGAATTTTTTGTATCACAGATATATTACTGCTTTCAGATGTAATTTTGCATCATCAATACAAAATGTTAACTCTTACTTGGTTTTATTATGTAGTAAAACATCGACAAAGATTGGCATATATTCCTTAAATTTTTAGGCAAAGTTACACCTTTGGTATTTAAGAATAATTTAAGAATAATTCTAGGTTCAAAATCAGAAAAAATTTAGAATATTGAGACTCAGAAAAAAGTTAGCTTGTCTTAAAACAAAAAATGTACATGATAATGTGTGCATACGTTTCTGACAATTGTATGTATATCTCTTTTAAGCTTAGTTTTTCATAGCAAAAAGATTAAGAAAATAATTTTCATAAGAAATGATTTATGACAAGAGTATGAGCATTAGTAAGCCAAAAATTTGTTATAAAAGAGATACGTAGTTAAGGATTTTTGACTTCTAACGCAAAAATGAAGTCAAATTCTGAAAACCGTAAAACCTAGACTAAACATCTTTATCTAGAAGGTCACCTGCGTGTTTTTCCAATAATGCACTTTGGTATTTGACGAATGATACCAAAACTATTACAAAATACGTCATCGTGTAAACAAACAATACCTCAATTTCTTTAAGCAAGTGATCCAAACTCTCCTTTTTCTCCGGCTGTTTTCGACGACTTGAATTAGCTGAGAATTGTGAATTTGAAAGTTCGAGCCCTTGTCCTTTGATAGATTCAGCAAAAATCTTGTCTCTATCATGGCTGATGCTTGGCAGCGTCCCTTTCACAGCTAGCTTTGTAATTGATGGACGCAGGTCTGTTCTTACTCTTGACATAACAAATTTTGTAATCAAAACGTATATGGATTTTGATTTGGAGCGGGTCAAAACCAGGTCACAAATTATCTCCAGTCACCGAAATCAAGCAGTGTTTCTAACGAGTCACGACAACACATCTAACTACCTTTCCATACAAAAGGAACAGACTTGTATAAACATTGATTCAATTTACCGATGTTTACTAATGCGTCCAAACTAAGGACTCTCGCAGGTCGGCTGTTCTTTTCACCACACGGCTTCCCTTGGTTGAAAAGCTTGCATTATCAAACAACGAAATCTAAGATACCACAACAAAGTAGCTTAATTGCACATTAATAATTTCCTATCTGGTATTCTCTTTGAAATTCCCACTCTTTTCGTATAATCTGTTTATCTCATGTCTGACCGATAGCTAGTTGCCATCCAACAGTACTTCTGTTGTCAACAGTATAGTATTCTGCTGATTAACCTAAACATGAGGCTCTCTCCTTCACAACGACCTAAATGGACCCTGGACCACTGATCCCTGAACTGAGTCTCTCAGTAAAGCACTGACTGGACTATGGTCAGCGCCGCGATTAAAAAAATGCAAACATAAATCTGGTCGGAAAGTTCGTCAAAATAGACATCACGTAGCAGTTTTCAAGCACTAAAAAGCTTGGACGCCAGTTGAATCTCTAAAGAAAGCAACTTACCATTTGGGGGCGATCTTCACGCGTCATCATCTGCATCTGATTGCACATTATCTTCAGTGTTACAATGTGCCCTATAGCTGGAGAAAGACTAAAGGTACAGGGTGCCTACATTCATCTATTTTAAAACATGTTAAGTTTCGTTACTCCAAGTGTGACATGAAAGCACTCAAGTTTGATCTCATATGGGCCCCATGGGATAAATTGTTGAATATTCGCGACACAAATTCTGCATGGAGGATATTCAAAGAGCATCTCATTGCCATTATCGATAATCATGCCCCATTGAAAGAGCGCATTGTTAGAGGACGTGACTGTCCGTGGTTGGATTGTGACCTTAGAAAAGCTATGAGAGAGAGGGATTTCCTTTTATCAAAGGCTAGAAAATCTGGCACGGAAAAAGACTGGTCAGCATATAAAAGGAAACGCAACTTAGTGACAAAGATGCAGAGACAAAACATCATAAAATACAATCGAGAACTACTCAATGAACAGGCAAATAATCCAAAAAAGCTGTGGAAACAAATAAAAAAATGTTTTCCAGCTAAGAAAAATGAGAATAGTCGGCCTTCCAATGTTTTCACCGATAATGGGCTCCAAATTACTGAAAAGAAGCAAATTGCTGAACGTTTTTGTTCATTCTTTATAAACATAGCTGCTAAACTGCAAAGCACTATACCTACTCTGGCATTAAGTACTTGGAATCAAAGCAGTGAAAAACAGTTCAAAAAGTTAGTAAATCCCCAGAATTCGTCATTCAATTTCAAGCAAGTTTCCCCAAGATATGTCATGAAAGTCATCAATGATTTGAAGGGATCCAAGACACCTGGATTTGACAATATTCCGACAAGTATCATCAAAGATTGCAATGAAATACTGGCATACCCATTAGCACATCTAATCAACCTCTCTTTAGAGACTGGGATTTTTCCTGACTGCGAAAAAATAGCGAAGGTTGTGCCTTTACATAAATCTGGGAATAAAGCCAATTTTGACAACTACCGCCCAATTTCGGTATTACAAGTATTATCAAAGGTAATTGAAAGAGTAGTACATAACCAGCTATATGATTACTTGGAAAACCACAATCTTTTATCACAGTACCAATTTGGCTTCAGAAAGAATCGTTCTACAGCTCAAGCAGTTGCTTATTACACAGACTGTATTAGAAAACAAATGGACAAGGGCAAACTTACTGGCTCCCTATATCTGGATTTACGTAAGGCATTTGACACGGTAAATCATGGAAAGTTACTGTCAAAGCTAGAGCTATATGGAATTAAAGGTACGAAATTACTATGGTTTCGGAACTATCTATTCGGTAGACAACAAAGTGTTTGCTTTGAACACATCTACTCCAGCAAGCAATATATTGCGTGTGGTGTCCCACAGGGTTCAATCTTAGGACCTCTGTTATTTGTTATCTACGTCAATGATCTACATTTAACACTTGAAAGGTGCAATATTATGATGTATGCAGATGATACCGTCATTTATTATGCTAGTTCTGACAGCAAGGTTATAGAGAACACCATCAATAAAGAGATTAGCAAAATTACGGATTGGTTTCAAGACAATTTGTTAGTGCTAAATCTAAATAAAGGAAAAACAGAGTTTGTTCTTTATGGAACCACTCAAAGGTTGAAAGGGACATCTGCAGTAAAAATAATAATCAATGGCACAGAGGTTTCAAGCAGTGAGGTCTATGAGTATCTTGGTGTAAGTGTGGATAGATCCTTGTCATTCTCGGACCACTTTAACAAAGTTTATCGCAAAGCGGTAAATAGAGTGGATCTTTTACAGCGCATGAGACAAAAACTGACAACGCAAACAGCAGAAGCAATCTATAAAAGCATGATACGGCCTTTGATTACATATTCAGACCTAGTACTGCTGTGCTTATCAAATTCAAACATAAAAAAGCTGGAGAGGCTCCAAGATCGCGCGGAAAATTGTGTATTTGGAAAATCTACTTCGAGTTATTGGCCATCGTTGCAATCGGAAAGGCAAAGAAAAGCGGCAATTTTTACATACAAATGTGTAAATGGATTAACACCGCCTATATTTAAAGATTATTTCACAAAAATCAGCCATGGAAAAGGAACCAGAGGGGATGCGGTTAACCTAAAAATTCCAAACGCAAAACTTGAAGCATATAGAAGAAGTATTCAGTTTCAAGGGGCCGTGATTTTTAACAAATTGCCAATGGAACTTAAAACTGAAACCTCATTACTACGTTTTAAAATTAAGTTAGGTGAACATTTTAACTCATAGATAATGTATTAAGGATAAATTTTGGTTACTTTCTGAACTCATGTATAAATTTTACTTTTGCTTTTAACAGGTCCCAGACTGATAGCAGCTTCATTAAGCTGAATCTGGTGACCTGGATAAATATCGTATAATTATTATTATTATTATTATTATTATTTGCCTTCAATCTGAAACTTTACAACACATTGTCTCTAGCTGTAAGCTGTATCTAGAGCATGGTAGGTATACCTGGAGACATGATTCTGTCTTAAATTCCATAGCTAAGACCTTTTCCACACTTCCAGATTGCTCATTATATGCGGATCTTCCTACTTTTCTATCCCCTTCTTTTATCACAGGTAGTGCGTTCCGACCCGATCTTCTCATAATTACTAAGGAAAACGTCCTGTATATTCTTGAGCTCACTATTGGTTTTGAGACTAATATACAAATCAATAGTGAGCGCAAGGCTTCAAAATATCACCATCTACAACAAACTCTTCTTCCAAACTATAAACAAATCAAAAATATAAAATCTTTCTATGGGGGCCCTTAGCACTATTGGGTCTTCCTCTGAATCTTTTATTGATCTTCTTAAATCTCTCGGTTTTAACGACAAAGTCCAAAAACACATTTTATCTAACCTCATCAACATAACTATAAGAAGTACATACTTTATTTTCTGCTGCCGAAATAAACCGTGGACAAGCCCCGACTTACTAAACTTATGAGAACTACTGTCAATTTTTTTTTTTCATTTTATTTTACATTCTAATCCATTCAGTAATTTTTTTTCCTTTTCGCTTTGTTATGTAGTTAACCTGACAGCCAGTTGTACGTTGCCTAGCTTTAGAGAGACGTATGATTGTATTTTAGTTATATGAGAATGATATTGAAGTTTGAAAAAAAAAAATTATTATTCCTGCCTGGACCTCCCCGGCCTAAGCCCTCCCTAGATCCTTCCTGCCGTTTTCTATATGCAATAAATATATGCACTGGATGTGGCTCTTAAAGTTTATTTTTGGATCCATGGAGGACGCTCTATCGATTAAGCAGCAAATGGTTGCTCTAGCTTTTCAAACAAAAAGCCACCTGAAAACCCTACTTAAAATATAGGGTGTACTGCAAGTGGACTTCAACATCAAACTCCAGTTCCTGTTCTGCGTCTACACCGCCAAAATGCACAAAAACGCCTCGCCTACTACACCCTATTTGCATAAGGAATACTTTATAAGGACCCTACATGTAGAATGCCGAAATATTTAAGGAACTTATACTACTGAAGGAAAATTCCCTAGCAAGAAATCAAGAATCAGGAAGCTGATTCCGTTCAATTACAGCCAAAATCCGCATAGATTGTTTAATATGCTGGTGTCAAAGTTTCATTGAATGCTTCATGTTTTTACATTTTGACATTATGTTTCAAGATTTATAAAACTTTTTTTCCTACCTTCTTCGTGTGTTTGATCTTAAGTTATAGCCAAAATTCAAATCCAAATTTTCAATGTTTTACTAGTGTCTGTACTAAATGTGGAGTCAAAATAAAGGAACTTTTCGTACTACAATATGATCATTGGAAGTCCAAGAGCAAGGAAGCTTTTGGAACTATGCCTTGAGCTAGGCTACTCGTAAAACGAAAGGCGCGTACAGCCCTGTGGTTTGTCATCCCAATATGCAGATATTGAAGCCAATGATGACAACAACAAGTCCCATCAATAAATATCAACAAAAACATTTTCATCTATTCACACAATAGAAAATCAATCGTCAAAATACTTTCCATATATTAAAGCATGAGGTCAAACGAACGAAACAAGGCGTTGCACGCACCCAGCCAGTTCGACTGGCGCATGCTCAGACTGGTCAAAATGCTATCTCAAAATGTAATGAACGCTCTGTGATATTGGTTCTTCGCTGGTAAAATTAATCGAATGCAAAGTGTTGCCCATGTGATGGGAGCAGATAGCAACCCATGCAACCATAGAAAAGCCAATGCTCGTAAAACACCAAGTACATAAATTGTCGATGTCATATGCTATGACAAACAGGACGAACTTCACGCCACGCGGCAGAGGTAGTACAAAATTCACGCGTTGTTCAGAGTAATGTTTAATTCGTTTGGCCGGTCTCGTAATGAAAAGGCTACTTGTCAACGAAAATGAGGTCTACTACCTTCATCAGTTGATAAAATATCTATATCAGGGACAGACTGATAAGGGCCTTCCAATAACATTGCAGTCATCTCCCAGCCTTAAGCAGCCTTCTCTTTCAGTTGCCTTCCAGTCTTCATATTTAGCCAGTCTCTCTCTCTCCGTGGCTAGGGCGACACACTATTCCTAAATTTCTTCTGTTTATTTCATACTATATCACATCCGATTAATTTCAAACGTGCTAAACGTTCAATACGACGATCTTGAATTTTAAAACGCTAGAAACCTGACTCGTCAACAATCAACTAAAATAAAATAAGCTTTTAATCACCTCTAGCTACAGGATTTGTGAATGCATTTATTAACAGATATTAAAAACTATCTCTGAATTCAATAAAGGCAAAGAGCTAGGTTGAAACGTTTTAATCACCTCTGCAAACAGTGTGCTCTCAGATCAAGAATCGATAAATTTGTATCTGCACCAAAACCAAAAAGCTCATTTTGTGGATATTTTACAGTTTCAAGACATGTAGGACAAAAATAAGTTATTATTTATGTTACCAATGAACTAATAACTCCGTCTTATCAACAAAAATACTCCAAACTAAAGCTAAAATGTCCAGCTTCTCAGTAAATCGCCTCTTACCCATCGGTGGCCTTTACAGTATACCTGCCTAAAAACTACTGCACTGCACCTCTGCAAATTGCCCAAATCTCAACAGTGACAGAGGGTATTCCACCATCAAAATGTTATTCTATACACTGCATCTGCAAATTTCTTTTTCATCAAATGGCCATCTGTTCTTGGCATGATCGCTTTGATTGAGAATCACTTCATATATTAGGTAAAACTTCAAGTAATAAAATCTTCAGGATGGTTATGTATCTCAACTCTACAAACTATGTTTCTCTTTCCTTACTTTAAAGTTGCGGCGTTCAAATCAGTCCGGTCTTTGAAAACTTACTAGTTCTAGTTACGGGGGTAACACCATTAAGCTTTGCTTTTTCAGTCAGTATGTCTTCTCTTGGGGATATCGCCACGTAAAATCGCTGAAAGGGTAAACAATTTATTGCAATCACGCAACAAGCTTCACAGTATTGCAAACAAATAAACATTCCAAAATGCATGTAGTATTCAACAAGTAACTGAACTGTTATTTAACCTAACGGAAACTTCTACGAGTCTACCTGTACCCAGTCGTAAATCCTCGAGCCCCCTGGGGACGTATTCATTCTTATGTTAATGAATGGGGGCCTATTCGAGGGGCTCATACGAGGGGTGGTTATAAGGTTTTCTCAAATATACCACAGAAAAACTATGCTTGAAAGCCTCCTTTTCATAAAAAGCACTCTAAAATATAAGTTTAGTCTATATTAAAGTCTTAGAGATCTTCTGTGATGGGAGCTTATTTGGGGGGCTTATCCTGGGTGGTGGGGTTATTGGAGGTCAAAGCTCTAGGATGGGGGCATACACGCATTCTTCCCGTAAACATATTCCCCCCGACCAATACTATTTCTTGCAATATCGACTGTGTTAGGCATGGTGGCGTTGGGTGAGTTTACTAAACCTAAGTACATAACACATAAGTTTTACCCTCCTTTAACACAGTGGCTCAATATTTCTGGCTGGAAAAATTCATTAATGAGCTCAAACCTATTTAGATAACGGTCTCTATAACCACTAAACTGTTAACATACCTCGAAAAGTGAGCCTTCTTGCTCCCATATACTTTTCACAGCACATATTGGAATCCACATCACTGTTCCAATGACAAGCAACCAGCCACAGAACTCGGCCCAACCCGGGTATGGAACACCATCATAACTGACTCCTTTCCACCCTAATCCAGCGAAAACTAAAATCATGATGAGCACACCTGGTGTGAAATATTTCCAACAAATGCTCCACCAAAATGACGGCCTATATCCAACCATCTGGGAAAGCATGGCGTTAAGTCGATCAGTTCCAAATAGCCATCCCACAGTAAGGACTTCAACAAGGGCAACGAACACCAAAGAAAAGCCAGCTGACTGCGAGTTGAATAAGTTGAATACATAGATTCCACCCTAGAAATGAGAAGAACTATTTGTGTACATATCAGATC
Organism: Mastigias papua; assembly: GCA_964019165.1. Lineage (NCBI taxonomy): Eukaryota > Metazoa > Cnidaria > Scyphozoa > Rhizostomeae > Mastigiidae > Mastigias > Mastigias papua. The sequence goes on from OZ025274.1 coordinate 15,241,897, forward strand.
TAAATAAAAAATGTATCTTTACAGACAAATACATTGACTCAAATAAAATACACATATATGTAAACGCACACACGCACACGCACACGCACACACCCACCAACACACGCACGCACGCACGCGCGCACACACACACACACGCACAAAGACACAAGCACAAAATTACTTTAGTAATTTTCAGCGAAGGGGCCCACTTAAATTTAGTTACGCAGAAGGGCAACCCTCTTTCAAATATCTTAAACCAAATGAAAATCCAGGAAAATCACACCAAAAGCATGCATACCTCACAGACCATTGGAATGGCTACCAGATAACATAACAAACAGACGATAAGAATGAAGGACTTTTCATGTTTTCTTAATTTCTTCGGATATTCATCAAGCAGATTTGTAACAACGCATTCCATCATACCAAACTAGTAACGAGAAAAACAGCAAGTTAAATGTTGAAACAAAAAGCTTTCGGCAATCCATAAAATAAACAACAACAGCACCAGAAGTATCTTGAGATGATGGATTATTTTTAAATATGGAAACTTCAATCACCAATGTCAACGCTGCACTTGAATTACTTACAATAAAAGAGTTTGCTAAATACTAATTCGAAATCTGTGCTCACAAGTTAAGTCCAGCTTTCATGAACAACAGAGGCGGCAATAGCTGAAATACTGGGGTTGATCTGCTAAGACGATACGGCCTAAGCTACCTTGTATTGTCACATGACTCAAAATAAACTCGTAACGTGGCCTACCGCTCTGTGGATTATATCAGTTGTCGAGACAAGCAATTCCACATTCACCCGAAGACCATATTAAAATGGAAACCACCGAGGTATTAACACTGAACTAGAGAGGCTGGCATATGAGTAAAATCAAGTAAATATTATACGATTCGAGATTAAACGTTATAATCATCATACCGCATCATAAAAAATATGTTGAAGGCTGATAACAGCCACAGCTAGTAAATATTAGTTAAACATACATAAAAATTCCGTATTAACTACGTTTGACCATTTTATATCTGATATCATTATGAACCTAAAATAAAGAATTTATATTTAATTGGATATGATGGTGCTTATTTGATTTTCATCAACAGACGGTGTCTTTACAGGACACACAGTGACAACAGCAATATTGTAATTGCTGAAGTGTTTATCCTGTACAAATATTCGTTTATTATTATTATTTATTATTATATCAGCCTTTTAACATATTTGTTTGTGATATAATGACAAAAACGGGTAACCAGTGGATTTTGCTTCCAACACTTCCAGATTTTTACTTGACTTCCCTTATAAATTCGGGGGAAATTCCTTTAAACTTCCATTGCCATTTGATATCTTTGTGCTCAGTCCAATACATCCATCTTTTATAAGAAAACCACTTTTTGCCTAAGCCTCAATTTTCTCAACTTTTGCCGAAGTTGAGGCTGAAATTTTCTAAGATTTTCATAACTTTTACTGGACTGGCTAAAAGAGGCTGTCATTACTTGTTATAAAAAGTTTGATCCTTGTTATCCACGATTATCAAAGAAAAGTTTCGATCATTGCAAAGGAGCTTGCAAAGAAGGAGCTACTTTTGATTTCTGTCAATAAAAAAGATGAACTTTGGAACTTGAATCATGTGACTTTCTTAAAATTTTCTCACGATTTTGCCTTTTGAGCCTTACTTTCTCATAAACTTTTTCTCTATAAAAAACGTGTTCAGTAAGAGCTTCACTTTTGAAAGAGTTCAAGTATTACTGAGTTCCCTGATGTTTACCTGATTTCCATGAAAGAAATTAAACCCCAGACAATTCCTTGATTTCCTATTTTCCGAGATGGCCGATCACCCTGAAAACTATGTCATTTATATCAGGGCGTCCTCTACTGGACGAGAAATAATTAGAACCATCAGGGGCTAGAGTTCAGTTGATGACGTACCTGACTATCCAGTCCAATCGTGAATAACATGAAGAAAAACAAGATGGACCACAAGGGAGATACCGGCATCTTGGCAACTCCTTCCGGGTAAATGACAAATGCCAGTCCGGGGCCTAAGAAAGATGATTGCATATTTTGATAGGCTCAAGAGCTAATGAAAACAAACAAAACTACAATTCTGTTACATCAATGAAACAAAGAGATGATGTGACAAACTCTGTAAAAAGGAGTGAAAAGATGGTATGAAAAACTTGCAGGCTACTTAAAATCAGCTAAAAAAAGTTTTAAAATCGATACTATAGAATTTTTGAATTAATACTCTTTTCTTCTGGAACACTACAGGCTCTTCACAAGATATATAGTCAATAATTCTAGCCATATTTGAGTTCATACAAATAACATTGTAGACTTTACCTGATTGGACAACAGTACCAATATCGACCTGAAGTTTCAATGCCATATATCCAAGCAAACTGAAAATTACAATGCCGGCTAATGTGCTACTGAACACATCCATGAAGCCAAGAAAAACTGCATCTCTGGGGAAAGACAGACAATGAAAAAATGGTTAGTAACAAAGAACAAAGGAAAATGTTAACGTGTGTAATAAAGCATATTATAAAAAATATGGACTAGCGCTGTTGAAAGCTGCAATAAGTAAGACTTTATAGGGTAACTGCAATAACACAAAGTCGAGGTGTATAATAAAAGATTACAAGCGAGTGATTGATTGATTGATTGATTAATTGATTGATTGATTGATCGATTCACTGAAAACACAGCCATTGTCTCGCTTGTCTACTGTCATGGGTCCATATCATAGCTGATTAAATTGTAATCTATCAATGGATGACTTACAACAAAGTTATTTGATACACAACTGCAATATCGATAGGCCTGATTCACTAATCGCCTGCGTGATTTGTCTGATTTAATGCATACTTTAATAATACGCTATCTGATACATGTGATCCATACAAATATTGACTTGCTAACTGAGTCGTACCACTTTGGCCTATCGGCAAAATATAAGTGGTGGGGTGTAATGGGTAGGTAAGGGGTTAGGTGAAGAATCTTCAATGACAGACGAACAACAGCCACTACTGGCTCAGATGCTTATGAGGCACACACAGGCACAAGAAATGGTTTGATTTAAGGTAGTAATATTTACAAAAAACAAAGAATCTCTTACTTTATACAATTATTTGTGAACTGATTGTAACTTCCGTAAGAAAGAAGAGACCCAAAACCAGGCCCAAGTGAATAAAATAGCTGACTACCAGCGTCACCCCATACCTGAAACGAAACCATTAGATTTTTTTAAACTTTAGTTCGCTCTCTACACATCGAAAATATGTAAGTCGCAATGAATAATAATGATGAATGATGATGAATGATGGTGAATGTTGATGGACGATGATGAATGTTGATGGACAATGATGGACGATGATCAAGGATGATGAATAATGATGAATGACGATGAACGATTATGAAAGATAATGAACGATGATGAACTATGATGCCGATGACTGCTGATGAATAATGCCTACAAAAATCAATAATGATTATCTGATCATTCTGATTATAGTGATAGTAAGTATCATTATGACGGTGATCTATAATCAACTGATGATGTCATAATGATTGCTCTCATTACACGTATTTTTTTATAAGAAATCAGTACTCGACTGCTGAAAAAGTTAAGAAAGTTCAGTACTGGATTTCTGAGGCCTAAGAATCTTGATAAGTCATATACCTTTAAAATTCTAATATTAAAGCAAAACAATCATCACTTTTACTTAATCTGCACTGATTTCTTACTGGTGACCTATGTATTAGAGTTTTATGTTTGTGTAGTGCATGTCTGTCTCTAAAACAAAGCAGTGTTACACAAACTCGGCTATTTCTGCCAACAAAGTCTTAACAAAAGTTTCAGTGCTCTAGCCATGAAAAGCTAAGGAGCTTTCAATACTGAGCGAAAAGATTTTCTTACGAAAAGAAAATATGAACTGATTGCTAATCGGTTGAAGGTCATGTCTATGATGACAAGAGTGATGTTTAAAGTCGACTTGCAACGAAAACCATACTCAAAGTGGTCTACCAAAACTAAATAAACAAGTAAAGATACAAACAGAAACTTTTAAACAAAATACCTCTGCTTTCAGCATGTTTGTAAAGTTCGGCTTAAAGTAAAGAAGGACACCTTCACCAGCGCCATCTAAAGTTAGGCCTCTGATCAATAAAATAAACAGAACGACGTAGGGAAAGATGGCAGTGAAGTAGACAACCTGTTGAGAAAGAGAAAACGATATATTGAATAAGTATGAATTAAATCAGACTATCATGAAAATGTGGCAACAATTTTATTGAAAGTTGCCTATCCTACAAAAGTGCAAAATTAGGGTTAAGTAAAAAGCTACTAATGATGTTTATCAAATTAGATATGAGCGCGCCAATTTCTGTGTAATAAAGTATGGTTATAAAAAGAAACTCGTTGAAATTAGGGAAATGTTAAGAAATAGAACAAATGTCAAACGCACTAATCGAAAACTTCCCCAAGCAAATTAAGACAATACAAATTAAGACAATACAATTAAGACAATACAATTAAGACAATACAATTAAGACAATACGCAATAATTGAAACATTGCTAGTAGTCAATGTTAGACCATGCTGCAATAAAATAATGAAATGGCACTTTCACTGTCATTACAAACAAGCTACTTGCTAAAGGTAGTACACCATATGGCTTTTCTAACCACAAAATATCAAAACTGAATCCTAACTGCAAAGTTGGCAATGCGGGTGTGGTTCGCTTCCTCTCAGGTAACGAAAAATATTATCGACTAGGGTACTATTTCCCCTCTTTTACTAGAATGCTATGTTGACTCAACTTATACTACCAATACACCTGATACAATTAAACAAATAGCAGATAAAAATAAAGATAATATCAGATAATATAAAAAGAAAGATAATATCAGATACAAATAAAAAAGAAAGAGATTGATCAAATAAGAATAAATTATAAACGATTGACTTACCTTTCCAGCAGACTGTATACCTTTGCACATGCAGAAATAGACGACTATCCAAGCGAGGAGAAGGCAGAGAGCCAACTGCCATGAGACTTTCCCAAGGTCACTGACACTTGGTGACTTTTGCAGAACATATCGACTGGAAAACAAGTTATACCATAAAACAGGGATGCACAAAAATAAACTGTAGAATATGGATAGGTTTTCTGTTAGACAATGCTATAACGTGATGTAATATGAACTTTAGGGAGCCATTCAAAAATTACGTCATGCATTTAGGGGGAGGGGTAGGGAGGGATGGAGTACACAGGCTGTGACAACTTTTCAGGGGACAGGAGGGTTGTTGGAAAAATATGACATCACGAAGCAAAGATCTGCATATGCTATTTTTTGCCAATTCCTTCAAAAACAGCATTTTTATTTCGTTCTTATTTTTTCTCAACAACGAAATCAAACGAGCTTTTCAGGTGGATAGAAAATTGAAAATTCCCACAATTTCTGTATATGCTTTGAATTCCTGTATATGCATTTGTCAGCTTAGCAGTAACTCTTTAAACTTGGCCAATTTATTGATCTAAGAGTGTTCTGGATGGTATATTGCAACATGAAAATATGACCAAAGTACCCATACCCACATAAAACTTATATATCAAGCATAAAAAGTTTGTAACATCACGCAATTTTGTGGGGAGTCAATTTTTTGTGACATTGCGAGACAATGGGGGAGGGAGGGGTCGTAATCTACCAAGACTTGCGTGACGTATCATTTGAATGGCCGCGTGTGCGGAGAACCATTCAAAGAACAGCGGATATATGTGGTCGAAATATGATAGCTGGACAGTTAGAATAACTGCAAATGAATTCATGTATCATGCACAAGTATCGGGTTGCCAATAAGAGTTAATTGGGCATGAATCTGTCTATAGAAACCAGGAAGGAAAGAACGACAATTGTCAAAAATCAAAGTAGGCCTGTCATATCAGTCTGTGATTTAAGCTTAATAAGAAAATGTATAATTATCCTCTACTGTTCTGGAGATAGAAGTTTATGTCTCTTTGCAAATAAGGTGGAAAGTAATAACAACAATGGGTAAACTGCCACAGCTTGCTGGAGTTAAAATCAACAAATGCATTAAAGACTTTTAAAAACGAGGTGAACTACATGGGGGATATACTATGACACAGATACACAACCATACTCTTGTGGATTCGCTAAACGGAACAAGGTTGAAAAGCAAAAAATGAGTCACGTAAATTCATTTGTGCTCTAAATTTGAATTTTGGGACAATGTCGTTGCTTCAGTCATAACTGCAAACAGCATATACAGTAATTTCTTTTTGTGACAAACGACGTACAACGTTTTATTGTTCATTACATTTGTCATACAATTGCATCATTACCCTGGATTCCAGCTGATTCGATTGATGAGCACCACCCCGCGCACGTGCACAAACAGTCCGCAATTGCGCACTTAACTATATTGGACACAATTACAAGATAAACTTAGATTTGTTTTTACCACAATTTACGCACAAACAAACAAGGTGCTCTAGAACACGCAAAACTATAGTGTCCAATCTTAGAACGGGACAAAGGAACGTGCTTCATGGGATGGGCTGCGAAAATTGACAACTTATCTTCTTTCACCACCATGTCATGGCTCTTTAGCTGATCATAAGACTAAAGAATAGATAGCAAAAGATGAAGATGATAATAATAGGAAATAAAGAAGGCATTAAATGATAACCGAATAACATACTTAAAGTAGTCATCTGAAGGTGAAATTCTTTTGCTAACATCGAACTGGGAAACACACTGTGCCAAAACTGATATATTCTTTGACGCAGATACACTGACATTCTTGTAAACTGCGTTGAAGCCAGTTAAGCATGATACAGTTCTCGACGTTGCATTATAGAAAGAGCCGTTGCCAGAGATATGGTATTCTTCGCGGCAATTCGGCGATGCCCATTCGGGGTCGCAACTGCGCCAGGGGACATCCGATCGGAACGACGCAAACAAATAGAACAGAATCCACGCGATAATAACATTGTAATAGATACTAACGAGCAATGATACCATCATCATTGCATAACCGATACCTGTGAATAAATTAATATCTTTGTCAACACAATCTAGCAAGCAGAGAGTACCAGTTATTCAAATAAACAGGTGTTCACGACCACGCAACTTGGCATCTACACACTTTTTATAAAAGAATACCTGATTTTTCGCTGAGCCTCAATCATCTTAAGATGTTTTGAAGTTGAGCGATAGGAATATTCTTAAATTATTCTTAAATCTCAGCGATTTTGAGAATTAGTATTAGAATGGACTATAATAAAAAGTGTGTGTAACAGGCACACTCCGAAGCAACTGCTGTGTGAAGCATCATAGCATGATGATTGAATAAGTGAAGCTCACATTTATTGTGTTTTCTAAAGAAAACTCAAATTAGCAGATAATCTAAGCTTTGATGAGCTTGAGGCATTGCATTATTCTTAAATTACTCTTAAATCTCAGGAATTTTTGAGCCTTGTTATCCCAATAGACTATATTATTATACAAAAAGTGTGCATCGGTTTTGAAATGGCCATAATGACGTGGTATGAGATTTCAGGACAATAAACACACCAATTTAGAACATATTCGTACAACCCTGAAGGAGTTCCATACGAATCAATGCTCAAGAGTTTCTCTGAAAAATCCGCATACCATTGGCAATGGCATTACAAAGAACCTTACGTCTGTGGCTTAGATAGTAAATCTGACTTCATGCTCCATAAAAGTAGATCATTCTTTGTCTGGAGTTACTTAGCATTTTCAACAGCTGTATTCAATCCTGACTGTACTTAACGGCCAGATTTTTAGTATTTCCTACGCAAAATCAGTACGAAGTCCCCACATTTACAAGGGAAACACTGCTCCTTCACATCTTCCAAATCCTCGTTGCTCCCCGTATATAATGAACACCCACTGTGAACCGACTGTGTCAACTCACGGACAACAATCATCATCACTAAAGGTGCCTAAAGACGGGGGTGTGAGTTCTGTTTCGGAACAGGAACAACCATTCCTTCTCTCGAAGGGCATATCAGTCAGAAAAATCTAGTAAACTTCGTAGAACAATAAAAAGAATCACAAAAATCAAGAAAAACAATAACAGAAAATCACAAAAATCATGAAAGTCACAGATTCCCAAAAATCTCGTAAAAGCTCTACGAGTGAAACACCCCCGTTCCTTGCAGTCAAAGATATGCAAATAGTGTTGGACACGAAAAAACAGATTGAAACAGTGTGCATTACCTCTGGTCAAAGGGCAAATGATCCTCCACGTTCCGATCGTGCCTTCTGCAAAATATTGTCCCAACGCAACTTCCATAATATACAATGGAACGCCAGCCATAACCGACATAATGCAGTATGGAATAATGAAGGCTCCTGCAAAGCGTAAATTCAAATCTCGATTATTTTGATAGGATAAACATCTGTTACAGGAAAGTATTTGCTAACTTATAAAGTATTAACATTCTTACACTAACTTAACAGTCTTAACACCTTTTTGATTTCGAGTCTAAGAATATTATTAAATTCTCCTTAATCTCAGCGATATGCAGCATGGATAATCGCAAACATTTCACCAACTTATAAAACTTCCTAACAATAGTTCCTAATCCAACATCATAGTCGGGTGCATCAAAAACGCGCTACAAAATATACAGAAGAAGGCCGTTCATGGGTTTTATGACAATTTCATTAATTTTCCTTGCTACAAACAGGTAACTGACAGCCCATTGCTTTTGGGGGTTTTCTATACTTCAAAGTGATTCGTAACAACTCGAGTGCGTCGCAGGAGGAAATTCATTATCAGCACTCTATTTCAGTAGTCCAGATTCCATGAGTCCAATAAACCATTCCATTATTACATAGGTGGCACTTTAACTATCGTCCTTTTTTGTTGTGTTGGATTTACGTGATGACAAGTCAATCAAACTGTTTCCCATTCATTTACCACTTCCACAGTACCGAAGTTTGGTCACCATTTCAACTTCCTAATAATCGGGGGCGGGGTCTTAGTAAACGGGGAGGTCAGAAATATTTCTAAAACCTAATAAACGGGTGGTTGGAAATATTTCTGAAATCTACTAGTACTTTAACTACCTACTGCGCTTCTGACAAACATCAAAAGACACATTGACTAAACGGGGCTTCTAGTAAGCTCCAAGGTGAGAAAAACATGAAGTAATAAGCGTCCGCCCGTTTACTAGGGACCTAAGAGTAAATACTTAGAATTTGGTGGCCTCTGTGACATACGTTTTCAGGCCATCCTGGTGGGAAGAGGTTGCTAGGGTAGCCTGTGTTTAAGGATAAATGGGGTAGCTTAACCACAAGGCCAGTTTGCATGCCACGAAGCCTACGGCAGAGATATCCGGCGTGGATAGTCTCAATCTTCGCCGCACTAGCGTGAGATGTTCCTTCCGCCGTTTGGCGTGCACGGTACGAAACAGTAAAACGTCAGGAAAGAAAAGAACGCCACTTTCTGTAGTATCTGATGATTAATTTAGTGGCTAAGTGAGAAATACAGTCAGTATTAGCAGATCTTTCCATTTTTGCGTCAAGCAAGGTACACAGAGCATGACGCCTCCCTAACCCAGAAGGTGACAGCACCTTAAATCGAAATCTATTTGTTTTAACTTGGCGTCGAGGTTAATGAATATCTGGCGTGAGCTTTACACAAAATGTAAACTGACCACACGACGAATGTGCGTAAAATGAATGACACTTGCAACAACCCTTGCCATGATAGGATTCGGTCCCCCATTACACTACAAGGCGGAGCAGAACCTTGGTCGAGACCTACAGTATGACTCCACTTCCGTTTTTAATCTTGTATCTCAAGGAACTGACATGAGCGATGTATTGCTCCTGCTACACAGTTTCAAACGCCTCAGCTCTGGGCTCTACTAAGCTAGATATGCCTTAGGTCCACCCCGTGAGAGTAAGACCAGTAACAATCGAATTGTTCGGGTCATACACCTGGGAATGTATTGAACAATAGGCTAATGCAAATGCAATGGAAATTCGAATAGACAACAGTCGTCATCAATCATCAACTAACAAAAGGGATTCTCGCTACATTGTTATCAGCCAGGGGGTAGTAGCAGCACGTGGCGAAGGCTAGCAGCTAGTGATATCATCTAGTGACTTTACGTTCAGAAAAAATCCTCGTTTCACGATGAAAAGCAACACGAAGCAAGTTTTTTGATAAAGTAACATGTTGTTAAAGAGACCAGCTAATGAAACATAAACATTACCAGTAAATAAACAAAAGTACTGTTTACCTACACACAAACAACTTCCTCCTCCTCATTTCGGATGCATAAGCAAACTGCAGTGCAGAACAGAACTGTACACTTCTTTCATTTTCCTTACCCATATGCCGATACAAACTGCTAGCAAGTGGTGCTTTCCGTTCTACTTCGATGCACTCTGGGTTTATCCAGTGTACATCGTAAAAGCAAGAGATAATCCGCGGGTGTAAGCGGTAGGTACTGTTTAAATGACACAAGTCGTGACTAATACATTGTAGGCAACACGATTCACACAATAAATAAAATTACACTCGGTAAATACTTTAAAAAGAATGAAAACTCATTCAGTTCTCTTCACACGGCTGCGAAATGTCAATGGTCTAATACGAAATAACATATAAAATAAAATATTCTCATGAACACTCACCGCCGCCACTTTTGTAAGCTAAATATGGAAATCTCCATACGTTCCCCAAGCCGATCGTGTACCCAACACATGACAAGATAAACTCAGCTTTATGACCCCAGGTTGGTCTTTCAGGGACGTCTTTCTCTGGCGCTTTCTCTAAATCTGAACTCTCACCAATGGTTTTCAAATTGATCGATTCCTCTTTACTGTCCATACCTCCAAGTACGCCCATTTTACTTTATATACAGTCTGATTCAAATTCAATAAATGTATAACTGAATGGTAAATAATAACGTATTCAAATTTGTAAACGGCCGTTTGTGTGTATGTTCATACAAAACTCCACATCCGCACAGATCCAGTCTCGTCACGTATCTCTGCCGATGAAAGCGTGAACAGTGGTTTTGTAAATACGGCCATCTCTGTCACCAATGTAAAAATACTAGTAGGTGGCCAGTAAGAACAGAGTTACGTAACACGCGGGAAATTCGAATTTGGGGAGCGCTGATAATTGTTCAAAATGTAAACAGCTCACAAGGGTAGATTGCAGACAAGGCGAAATAATCTGCAGCCAAATTGACAATTATATTTTCAAGACCTTTTGCAGAGGAGATATGTCCTTTCAACTAATGATCACATAGGACGGGCAGGATTGATTCAGCGAAGGTAAGTGAAAGGAAAATCCACGATTTTCTTCATTCTCAGAGCCAAAGCTCTTAACATGATTATACATATTTTTAGGGATCACTGTTGCCCACTCGTTATAGCTTTAAATCTCTTAACTCTGTCAATAAATTAGTTGATTGAATACGACTGCATTTCTTTGGCGCCATCACTTGGGTAGTGATTGAAAGATCATGAGAGACAGGGAGATCATAACGATACAATTGTATAAAGTCAACAATTGTGTGCACTGATTGGTGCTAAGAGAATAACCTGCTAACTTCATAACTTCTCTCAAAGGATATTTACATTAAAATTGCAGGTGCTGGTCTGGTTTGAGCAATTCTATAGAGTCAATGATGCAGTACCTGCTGCTGGAAAAATTAAGTAGTTTGTAGGTTCAAGAGGGACGACCTGGCCGGCGCAGTGTTCAATTGAAGTAAGCCAGTAGGTTATTATTCCAACTTACCGAAGCAAATTTTCAGTTTTCACATAAAACTTTATGTGTATACAGACAGAAATACATACATACATGCTTAAATAAATAAATAAATAAATAAATAAATAAATATATATATATACATACTGTATATACATATATATATATATATATATATATATATATATATATATATATATATATATATATATATATATATATATATATATATATATATATATATATATATATATATATATATATATATATATATATATATATATATATATATATATATATATATATATATATATATATATATATATATATATATATATATTTATATATGTATGTATGTATGTATGTTTGTATGTATGTATGTATGGATTATCAACCTAAAAAAGCTACTACCAATCACTAAAATCTCCAAATATGTGTAGAATTCAAGGGATAAACTCTCAACTGTTCACCTGACCCCATTTGCATAATAAACAAATACATATAGTAGTAAAGGATATCATCCAGTCTAGTTCTATAGTACCTCGGTGAATGTCGGATACCATCTACGTATTAGAAATGCTAAGTACAGTGGAGAGTGACCATGAAAGGACTTCAATTGGAATGCTTGGCAAATGGTAAGTAAAATAGGAAGGCAAATGGTAAGTACAAATAGGAAGCTAGGTGGTTAGTTACACACTATCTTATATGAATATCTAATTTGTCGCTGAACCTTAACATTCTTAAAGCTTTTTATTTTGGGCCTAAGAACGCTCTTAAATTATTCTTAAATCTTAGCGAATTTCAGCATTAATTCTCGTATAGACTATATTCCTATAAAAACTAACCCTTGCCGAAGCTTGAGCTTTACAATATCCTTAACTTACTCTTAAATCTCAGCGATTTTGAGCCTTGGTATTTTTCTAGATCATATTCCTATAAAAAAGAGATCACAGTAAATTTGAGCCCTTGATTTGCCTTTGGTCAACTCTAACAACTAGATCTCTAATACATATTTTCCTGCATCTTGGTTCATGGCACGGCACGACGCTAGCATGACACTTGTAGTAGACCTCAGTCACTTACGAGTGACGTTGTTTCACAAACAAAAGATATAAATATCGCACACCAACTGTTTGATGACGTAAGCATTTCTTTCTATTGCCCATCTGGCAATGCCAAAACAAACTTTATGAATGGAAGTGTAAGCTTGCTGAGTATATGACGTCACGCATATGACCTGAGGGGAATATTGAGCCCCCTAGAGCTAGAGCCTGACTACAGGGAGAATTAGCTGACGCATTTAGCACATATGTGTTCCTGAACCAACGTGGGTAAGAAGTTATGTCGAGGATTCCACACACGACTTTGGCAAGGAACTGCGTGATTCCTTGCAAGCATTTGCCTGTTCCAAACGCGTCGATGAATATGGTGCACTAATTACGGGGCTCAGTCAGTATTTGCGTCATTTCATCTGACTTACAACGATTGAGAAATATAGCCAAGAACAGTAAAACTAATCTGATTTCGGTTCCGAAGCTGAAGGACATGAAATCGTGGCAAAGTGACATAAGTACTTGAACGCTGAAGGGTTGCTGACCTACCCCCTTTCAAATACACATAAAAACATTTACAAAGGGTGGTGCTTTACTATTTAAAACGGGGTGTTTCTCTACAATGCCAAGCTGTGCCTTGGAACTAGAGTTTACCAGAAGAGGAGGAAACAAATTAAGATTTCCCAACCAAGAATGATATAGCAGGTGAACATCAATTTAGCATAAAGCAACATTAAGACGATTGCATAAGAACCGAATTGAATGCTGTTACAGCTGTCCTGCAAGAAGACTGCAAAACATTATGCAACGCATTCCATTGGAGATTGATACACCCAAAAGCTATTGGCATCTGTATTAGCACACCCCCGGTTTCGTAACACTGCCGTTGCTATCGATTATCCCATTTATCTTCATATTCCTCTACGATCGCAAACATCGGTGACTTCAACTAGCTTTTCTTCTTTCATCTACTGCCTTCAAGAAAGTACAACAAGAAATTTACTATTTATTTTAGAATCATATAAAGGACTTAGTAACAAATGAACAATCAAACAAACGAAATATCAGCGATTAAATGTTCGTAAGAAGTTGAATTGCTATAAAGCATACTTGATCCCTTGAGGTTTCCAAAAGAGTGCACCAATCGCAAGGATACATGAGGGAAATAATAAAAACAAATGCCATTTCGCAGGAGCAATTCTAAAGATCATAAACATAGAATATATAAAAGTAGGAGAATGCTAATGGAAATAGTTTGATTCTTCAACTACACGCTTTTGTGTGCATTCTGCATTAAATAAATAAATAAATTTTGTTACAGTTCCATTGTCTACCAAGTACTGGGACTCTCTTGATTTCTTTGATGATTTCACTGAACAAAACCTTCTTCAGACTTTCCTACAAACATGTTTCGGATCTACAGGTTTGTGCATATAAACTCAAAGCAGCAAATTCACTACAGAAACATAAAATAGGAATGCACAGAATAACACAAGAAATATGTACGAATTTGGTCAAAGAGACGATAGGCTTGCGTGAATAGTGTGATAGTATATGACTTATCAAACTTCCTAGGTCTCAAAATCTTGTATAGAACTTTCTTAATTCTTTGCACAGTGGAGCACCCCTTTCTTATAAAACGCTTTCTTAAAAGAAAAATCCATGTATACCACATCTAAACCGAGTCCCGGTTTGTTGCAAGCTTCAACAAATTCGTATAGCAAAAATTTCAGAATCATTGATTTTTTTGCAACCCAGACAAAACCAGCCAAAACGTATGAAAGGTCTTAAAATGTGGTCTACTTACTTATTCACACTAACAGATGAATTTCATTCCGATTCATACCACGTAAAATACAACCTAATCTTTAATTAAAACTGAAGCAAACGTGCGTGTAAATAACTGGCAATTTAAACCAAAGGCTTTTACAGATGGGATAGCCAATGCTAAAAACTCACAGATATCCAAGAATGAACTTTAATTAAAGGAAAAAGCAGACCCTCGTGGAGTGAGGAGGTGACCTTCGTGGCTAAAGGATAGCCGTTCAAAGCGAACCGTTTGCTTGGTAGAAGAAACTTCTTTCATCTCTAAATTACATTTAAGTAGTTACTTTCAGGGTTAGTCACCCAGCATTTGCCCTTCTGGCTGCAGATCCGTTTTACTATTATTATTAAAGCATTCTTTACAGATGGTTGTATACATATATAATGAAAAATTGATCACCAGTAGCAGCTAATTAAAACCAACTACAACTTTGATACTTAAGCAATAAAAACATTTAAAAAAAACAACAACAACATATTAACTACAGTTTCCCGTTGTTAAAACAGGAGAACAATTAACTTCTGGCGTGACTGCTCGACTAAAGTAAAACGGGCCCCAGCGCAAAATTTTAGGGCCATCTTCGTTTGGGAGGTGGAAGATGTTCTATGCCAATTATTAAAGAAAAGCAAAATCAAGAAAGATTTCACAATACGACTTCGTGGTGAGGTTTATCTCAACTAATTCAATATAACCTTCTTAAATAGATTCAATTTCAATCATGCTCCATAGAATGTGACATCATGGTAGCTGAGACCAGCGTTGTGGAGCTAAATTCTGTACAAAGGGGCCCTTTCAAGTGTGAACGGTGTAGAAAAACAAAACGTTGATGAAATCACATCCTTCATAGTTTTCGAAGACCTAGAAGCTCCATTACTCTATGGCAAATTGGTGAAACAGTGATTTATATTAGTAATAATGGGAAGTCAAACTGTAGTCCGATTATAAAAAGGGCCCCATTCTATTATACTTATTCATATATTTACCATTACTTCATTACTGGTTCATTTATTAAAAGAGAGAAGGGGTTCAGCCTTCTTCGATCATCTAAAGCTCTGGCTGAGACACGCTAGACTACACTACAGCAAAAAGATAGCGTTCCCGATGGGTAATTAACAAGAGTGATGTAGAAACTGGAAATTGAAATTTATCTACCACACCAAGACTGAGTTGTCACTCACTGCCTTACATCATCAGTGATCAACAGTCTGGCCAAGTAGAGAGAATTAAAGAGCTGAGATCGAGAGGACATCTTTGAGAAAAGCAGCAACTCCTCACTTAGGATTTCCTGGCGAATCTCAGCAACGACTTGAGATGTGAAATAGACTGTGACCTGTAGCCAGTTCCGAAATGGTTCCTAAGGAATAAGAGAAAGAACAAAGGAGATATTGAATTGTGGTTGAAATATAAAGCATATTATTTCATTCACATAGTGACTGTATCTTGGTATACTTCCCATGCTACCAAGTCAAATGAATGAACTGAAGCAAACAAGATAAAATCACTGTATTTCTCTACCCTAGAACACGTGCCCCATTGGCATGAATTGTGGACAAAAACAGACAGTCAAGGAGGCCTCGATCTCGAACATCAATTTCGATATGAGTGTGTCAAGTACCATCCATATCTTCGCGGCGTGTTATAAAGCAACACTCGAGACAATATTGACTAGGCCCATTCTGCTGATACACTATAAAAATAGATATTGTGAGCTTCAATTTATGGGTCTACCAACTACCAGAAATTGCTTCCTTAAACTTGTGATTTGCAACAAAACAAAACAAACAAAACAAACAAACAAAACAAACAAACAAAACAAACAAACAAAACACGTCAATTAATAATAAGGAAAACATCACTAATCACGTGCTATTGTTTTGTCCATGATAACATCTTACTAAAAACCTAAAACTATAGGCCTAACAAAATCAAGAAACTCACAGAAACTTCTACTCTTTAACATCCTGCTGGCAAACTTTACGGAAATTAAGGGTATCCTAATTAAAGGGCAAATTTGCTTCCTTAGCCATCGAACAGTTTTTTGATTTACAAAGAATAGGAGCAACCTGAATGAGTGCTTCTCGAACTCATGAAAAACTTTATACAATAATTTTTAACGGTCCAGGACGCCATTACTAGCAAAAGGAGTATCACTTTTGTCTTCGTAATGGGAACAGCTGTGTACAAAAGCTGTGTACGAAGGCGAGTGACAAAGTGCTTTTTTCTCATCTTTCAAATCGTCCTCTGACCTCAGGGAAGTCTAGACTTCTAGCTCCTTCACAGCTGCAAAATCTAGTACTGCGTAAATAACGGCCTGTCTACCTCAACACGAGGTTAGCCTCAAATCAAAACATGTGTATTCTCAAGTTGGCATTATTGTCCGGCTACCCTGCAACTCGCTGACAAGAGATATTAGGTAAATACTCCAGTGTATAGATTTAGACAAACAAGACAAAACGACACATACGGTAGGCCAAGACCAAGACCAGTTCGCTTTATCAGCAGAGGTATTCCCATCAATATGAGGCAACTCTCTACATTTAGTAGATTCAAAAACAACTACAATGCTATTATATGAGCTGAACACCTCCTAAAGCACAACCCTAAAGCAAAACTCTTCAATTGACTCTAGAATGGCAACTGAACGTTACATAGTAACAATAAACAGAGAGACTATATTCAATGGAAATGTAAGGGCAAATAAATCGAATGTAATTGCTACTTTTCATAAACCTAGAACTGATACAATGCTTCTCCCAGTTCTCTTCATGAAAATGAGACGAACAGGTACCTAGGAAATTCCTTGGAGATTTTAGGGCCTACAATTTGCCGACAAACAGGGCGTGGCTCCCATGATTGATGAACTGATTTTGATAATAAAATATGATTATATAATGATAAATATGATATGGAATATATCATAAATTATAAATATGGATTCCTCTTAATGTCTACTATGATTTCTATCTAGCAACCAGCTAAATTCACAATAAATAAGCATCTTGTTGACACACCTGACTAAATATCTATACCTACACGTTGAATTCTGCTATAATCGATTAAAAATATTGTATTAATTTTGATGAGCCAAACAGTTGGATTCTTGTTGTTGGTTTTCTACAGAAGTTAGGCGAGGATGAACCTGAAATACGATTGAATATGATTTCAGCTTAAAACTCTTCTGTACTATGTGCTTAATCTGTTGCCAAAGTGTGTGATCATATAAAAGCACATGAGCTGTCTGTATCTCCGCGCAACTTATTCTTCTTCTTGGGCTCCCAGCATGCAGCACAAATTGTCGACAGAAATAGCAAATTCTGGCTATTTTGCCCACATAATCTTTTGCCTTGAGGGAGTGACACCCACACATATCCCACTGTACCAACGGGACTGGAGACGAATATCATACGTGATAGCGTCATATTTTTGTTGTTGCTGTTTACCAACGGTGATGCTACCAACAATGTCACAAACTAAACCGTCACTTACCAGTGGTTCAAGTAATGGAAAAGAGTATATAGTATATGACGTTGTTCAAATCCTTTAGCTTTTGGTATCAGTTTATGGTATGCGTTGTAAAACTGGCTACTGAAACCACCGAACATTCCAGCGATGCCCAAATCGTACTCATCGTGACCATAGAACGAGGCTGGGTCGTAGATTACTGCAAACAGAAAGGGTATTAACAGAAATCAATCATAATGTTAAAACCTAAATTTATCATAAATATCAGTAATTGATTAATATCAAACAACAGATAATAAATTGTGAGTTTTTATGGCAAATTTATTAAAACAAAAGACTCAATTCTACACCATTCGAAATGCATACTGCATAGGATGAGACAAAAAAAGATAAACCTAATACAACATAATTATTGAGTTCACGAGGACAGCAAACAGGAACCTATTATACATTGTTTGAATGGACGGGGTGTCAAGGGAAGGTTAAACTGACAGAAAGCTTAAATGAAAGCAATCTAACATAAGAACTTTTTTATTTAACTCTCCAACATGACCAACACGACCTATATGATCCACACAAACAGTAAGGTGCCGTCAGATATGTGAAACACAGTTGTGATGTCCATCTAATCAGGAGAACTTTTCATTCCAATTAACTTTTTCTTTCAATGTTATCATGATATAATCACTCGAAATCATATCACATCAATTTATGCAAAAATACTCATTAAAATGCTTAAAATAAAAGCATAATAAATCTTAATCAAGTACTCGCGCTTTTCTATTTAGAAATTCCTGCTATGTGATCAATATCAAACGCGCACAATTATCTCCTGAAGGAAGGTCAATTAATATTTGAATATTTTTTCTTCCCAAAAACTCTTTAACACATTCCTTGAACCCAACAATTTAAGCTGTGCACAACAGGGTTGCCAAACTTGTATTATCGTAAATATGCCAAATTGGTCAGAAAAACTATGCCAGAATGACATTAAAATACATCAACTTTGTCTCCTTCACAGGGGATGCATATTCTTTTGAAGAACTCTCTGCTTTGAGAGAATACAAAGAGAAAATTCAAATTGCGCACCAACTCATAAACTTTCTTCGGTCTGAGAAATCGAGTACTGCACGAGGTTAGCTTTTTGAGCCACCGAACACTGGTTCCTTTAAATCATTTTCTTACAAAAAAACGTGTAGGCCAAAATTAAGGAATCTGCTTAACAGACACTTTATTATCCTGTTTAATTCAAAAAATGTCAAAATGTTAAATTTGGCGTTGAGAATTTGGCATCGATTCACATGAAATCTCAGCAATTAGACTAACAGTTTTATACTTAAGAAATTGAGCCTCAAGCAGGTATACGCTCGCTAATACAGTCTTAAATCAAATTTGGTGTTAGTTTGCGCCAGCGAAGAATAAAGATCTGAAATCAGTGTTAAAGGTTAGTCCCATGTACAATTCTGTGCGTTGGGGAGTGCCTGTCAGAGAGGACACTTATCCTGAGCTGTTGGCATAGTGAGGTAGGGTGGCCAGTTCCTTTCCTCGCCACCTTTAAACTTTCCCACTGTTGCCACCAGGTGCCCATTTACTGCTGGGTGGATAGCGAGCGAGCATCCCAACTATGGTCCGAGGGTCGCCTTGAACTATTGATGTTCCGCTTAGCAGTCAAGCCCTCTAACTACTCGGCCACTCTCGACCACTCGCTCAAATACAAATGAGAAACAGTTCCTCACAGACGAGGATAATAACCAAAGACCATAAAAGTAGGATAATAGATTAAACTCAAGATTACTTTAAAGGATTATACAAAAATGCAGGGCAAGAACAAAACACGTAGATTATAGGTGTGAAATAGAGAACATGGAAAAAGTGGGATGAGCATAGCCTTTCGGATGTTAATCCGAATTTTTCGGATGTTAAGTGGGATGTTAATCCGGATTTAAGGTAGGGTGGCCAGTACCTTAATTTGTCGACTTCATTCTCGAGGTGTTTCTGCCATATAACAAATCGTAATTGCCTCCAATTGGGAGTTTTCTGCATTGGAGATGAAGACCCAAAATAGTACATGACAAGTTTCCTGAGTGCCAATCCTAACCTGGTTATCAGTATTTTTTGTCTCCTTTGACAGAAGTACGTTTTCTTAGATAAGGCTAATCCTGATAACATGGTGCCTCTATCAACAAAAAATGGTTTGCCTGTGTGTAGAACAGCTACGTATGTTGCCTTATGTTGGCAAGCCATATCGACAGCACATGCACTTTTCATGTAGGCCGTCGCCTGTCATGCAATATCTTTCACTTCCGCTGCACATATCGCGAGACTAAGAAGTTTATCGACAATGATGCGTGTTTATAACTCATTATCATCTTACTGCAAACCCCCCATCAAAATCTTTGCACATGAAGGAGAAAATTGCCATTGAACATCTGGTAATTGTGAACTTCAACGCGGCGGCCATTATTATTATCGTGTCTGCGTGTTCAACATAGAACCTATTGTTCTAAAGACAACAAAGATGGCGGACGATGTTGATAGGGATGCAAAGAGAAGCAAACTCGAATGTACCAAAAAGAAATTGTGCTTTATCCATTTCAAAGATGTTTCGCAATCCTTGACACTAATTTCGGGAACATGTATGAGGAAGTTTGTGACGTGCCGCAAGAGATGGGCTGCTTTAGATGGGGAAAAAGCTGAATTATGCCGACAGAGTTACGAAGTTTTTACAGACGAGGAATATTGTAAGTTGTCTTATTATGCTCATGAACGATGTTACAAACGAATCTGTGACGAAAATAAGCTTCAGAAAGCCGAAGAAAAATTCAGCTCGAATAAAAACTTAAGTTCCCATCCGCAATCAGCGGCAGAAGCAGCATTGAGTTTTGATGAATCACAAGAGAGAAAGTCGACAAGACTACAAATGCAAAGTGAAGCTTCTGCAAACCGACGCATTGCAAGAAATGAATACGTGCTCCCAGTGCAATGCATAATTTGTCGCAAGGAAACTGATCAGTTTGTAATGGTGAGTAGGTTTATATTTATGTGACTTATCAATTTCTGTACCAGTCAAGGTCAGAGTGAAACTTCGCCATCACTTTATTATAAAGTTTATTAGCTGGAAGCTATGGTTTTGTAAAACAAACTGAGGTGCTTGCAATTCACTGTCAGCTATTCCTAGATGCAGGGAAGAATGCACTTCACTTACAGGGGCGGATCCAGAGTGTGACTGTGGGGGGGGGCATAGTCAAGAACTGGACTTTAGGGGGGGCAATACTGGTCTTTTCATGTGAAAAGTTTCTTAAAACCATTGCTTTCTATAGGAAACATGGTCCCTCGGCCCCCTGCTCACGTATGAAATTTTTGTCAAAAAGTTCCATTCATAATATATTACATACACATACAATGTCTATGAGAAGCCATGCACCAGACAATACAGTTCTGCCACTAAGAATTTGCCAATGGTATGCAAGGAAATTCTGAAATGCTTCTTGATCATATTGTAACATCACATGTCATTCTCACTGCACTCATTTTCATTTCCCTCTTGGCAAATTTGCAATGTTTACAAATTCAAATAAGGATGAAAAGCACAAGAACTAAGAGTTAAAAATTCTAATAACAATGCATGTATAAAGAATACAATGAAGCTTCACACTATGATGGGGTTGTATTTGATCAGAAATTTTCTTTCAGATATCAGGGAGAAGGAAAAGAATGCCACTAGTTCTTTGCCAAACTGAAAATGCAGGATTACTTCGTGAAGCTGCAACAGTAAAAAGGGATGAGAGGATTTTACTTCAAATTCGGGATAAGGATTGTGTTGCACTTGAAGTACGCTATCATAAGAGGTGCTACAAGAACTATACAAGCTTTCTCTATAGAAAAAAGGAATCTGCTGGTGAAGAATACTCTTTGCTCTATGCTGCAGCTTTTGAAAAGTTTTGCAAAGATGTCATTGAGCCTCTCATAGAGCATAAAAAAATAGAGTACATGGTTCACCTTTATCAAAGGTTCTTGCAAATTGTGGAAGAGGTTGAGGGTGCTGATGCAAGCAATTTTAGAAGATTCAGACTCAAGGAAAGGCTTAAGAATTCATACCCACAACTTGTGTTTCATACCCCAAGAATTCGCAACCACAGTGAAATTGTTTATGCAGAAAATTTGTCTGCTGAGGATTTAATGGATGAGCATATGGCAAGCAATCAGTTTCATCATGATGTTGTAGATGATGGTAATGATGGTGATTGCGAGTACTGTGCTACAAAAGGAACTTGAAAAATTCGTCTGCATTTTATATAAACAGAAGGAAGTAGAGGATGTTGACACAGCACGTTATAATATTTTCCGACTCGGGAAGTATTGTGGGAGCAATATGCCATGCACTAAGGATGCCCTCAAGAAACATATTAGTCGCGTGATGTTTCAGGCCGCAATTTGGAGGAGATCGCTTAGTCCTATCATGAATTTTCCAAACCTCGTAGGACATGGATGGATAATTGATAAGGAGGGAAAGGTGTCCATAGACTGGATGGATTTGCCACCAGCTCCTGATGGACTTCTTGAAAATATTCAGTGTGCGTGTAAAAAGGGATGTACTACAAACAGGTGCTCATGCCACAGAGCAAATTTACATTGCACTAGTCTTTGCCAGTGCAAATCGTGCTTGAACAGTTCTGTAGTGAATGAAAGTGGCACTGACAAGTGACGGTGATAGTACAATTTCTGGCGCATCGGATATGGAGGATAGCGATATTGACGATATTTTCTAATCATAACAATGCCTTTTTGGCTTACTGTCCAATATTAGCTCCTTGTATGTATGGTTAGAAAAGCGTAAGTCCTCGAATCGGCCCCCTAGATAGGCCCCCTTCCCTATCCTTTATTTATCCCCCTCCCCCATTTGTTGACACCAGCCTTTGTTTTTGGCTTAGCTGTGTATTTGGATTATTTATGAAAACGTTAAAAGTCCACTAAACAGCAATACTCATACTAAACACTCGCAAGTACTTTCAGTTTTCTCAATTGCTCCTTCGCAGCTTTAAGGGGAGCCTGCACCCCCACCCCCTGGAATACAGAGGAAGATACACACACTCTTCGCAAAACATTATTGATAGACAAAGAAACCAAAGAGAACTAACAGGAATACTTTATTGTATCAAAAGGACATGTTTTGGTCGTTTTATTGATTAATTGGAAAGTTGCCGACGTCATCACAAAATCAAAATTTTCCACCAGCGATTGTACGCTATTGTGCAAACATATCGATGGGGGGTGTTTTTATTTTAATTACCCATGCTAGAAGCTCCGTTTCTAGAAAAAAAATTTTTAGTCTCGCGATATGTGCAACGGAAATCCATTTCTGTGCTAGTTTGACAACCACAGGCGACGGCCTAATGTACAAAATTGTCGTATTATCTAATCTACACGAGTAAACAAAACTTGTGAAAGAAAAGTTTCTATTGAAAAATTGCTGCAAATGCAGTTTATGTGTCTACTTAGAATTTCAAACGTTGATATATCTTTCTTATTTCATAAAAAATCTAGCGCAAGGCCTACATCTAAAGGTTTCTTATCTCTGGACCTCTTGTGGCCACGTTTCAGTATTGAAAGCCCCTAACAGCCCCTTAATTTAACTGCACAGTTAGCACTATGGGCATTGTAGGCGCTCAATGGCAAGACAGGGCACTGTGGACACTGAAAGTTTCAATGGAAATCCGCCTATGAACAACCTGCTGCAAGGATTAGACACAATTTATGCGAAAATGGCTTTGC
Organism: Mastigias papua; assembly: GCA_964019165.1. Lineage (NCBI taxonomy): Eukaryota > Metazoa > Cnidaria > Scyphozoa > Rhizostomeae > Mastigiidae > Mastigias > Mastigias papua. The sequence continues at coordinate 15,265,793 of OZ025274.1, forward strand.
AGTTCTTGGTCGTCTGCAGTGATAAAGTATTGGAGATTGAAAAGTTCTTTAGGGATTTTCTCTTTAGAAGTACAAGTTCGTTGGGCTGTTTGGCCATTTACATGTAAGTTTCTTATAAAGCCGTTCATTATAGCAAAGAAAATGTTGCATGTGTAAGTTACCTGGTGCTGAATCTGTCTCAGCAGCGTTGCCACTCCACAAGTCACCATGTAGTAAGGATGGTAAGACCTCAACATCTTTAAAGAAAACATCTAAATTCAACTGCAATTCCGACCAAAGAGTTTGCAACTCTCTATCACCATACTGAAATGAAAGAATGGAGGTTGCTATTACTGCATCACCATGCACTCGAACACAAACAGGCATGGCTTATCCCTACTCTCTAACAGTTATGGCATCACCTCATTAAAAGTCCTAATTAACAATGCCAAACAAGGAAAGGAAATAAACACAACAAGTTTTCCCCAATTTCATGTGCACCAATTCCTTACTTATAGTTTCATTGTTCATAAATGCAACTTCTGAACTAAATCTCTGAGACAAATTCACATACTGCAAACCTCCTTGATGACTTTTCTGATATTTTTGGAGGGCGACCAACACGAGGGGTCTTATTCGAAGGGAAGCAAATTGCATTATCTGAGACACGTTACACAACAAAGCCCACATTCAAGCCTTTTTCTCCATAGCATAAAAATGGCACCTTAGATAAAAGCATAAGTCTGTAATAATGTCTCCAATTTGTTCTGGGCCTAGGGAAGCCAACTTGAAGATGTACAGTACATAAGATTGCAATGCCAAATGTCTCTAAGTTGAATTGAATCAAATTCTCAAACAAGAAATTGTGCGACAAGTGCTAATAATACTCACAGATTAACTAAAAACTCACTTCTTTTTGAAGAAGATCAATTTGATACTGTAGCTTCTGCGTTGCAAAGAACCTCTGTCACAAAAACATATATTCTCAATGCCAAACAGAAAAAAGAAGAACTTAGTGATTAAGGGTTAAGTAAAAATAGCCAAAAGAGGTTGGCCAATACCCAAAAAGAAGCTAAAAGATAAAAAAGCCGTTGAAAATAGTTGGAACTTGCAAACTAAATGAGAAAAGGGCATTCCAATTTCCAAGCATCCCACTATATGCCAAAAAAGACTGCGTCCTACCACTCAACAAAGTTTTGCAGTTTAAGACTTCTATTGCCGGTGTAGGGCGCACACAAAAAGACTAGCAGATGGAATAAACAACATGGTCCGAAAAGAATCAGGAGAGAGCCAACACAAACAAGGTACGGGCAGTTCATCCATGGAATGGTTATAAAGTTAGATTAGTGATTTGGCAAACAGATAGCGTCTTTTTTAAAATCAAGGAGGCAGTAAACCATTTACTTAAATGTCCATTTTCCAATTATTGGACAAGCACGAGTACGCTTTCTAAAGTTGCAGAAAGAGCTCATTTCTCCCCTGAACATTGCGATCAAGCAAGAAGAGGCTGAGCACTAAATGGTTAAACAAGCCACCATTCAGATACACTGGCCCTCCATTTACGTTTGATCAGCATCTGATTATGTGTATACCAGAGGGTGGGCAAACCACAGCTCGAAAGGCTTCATATGGCTCTTTATCATGTACTCTGTGACTCGTGGGATATATTGGTGTAATCTAATACGTAAAGAACGACATTTCCTCTCAAAAATTAGACCAGATATTAATTTATACCATGTAAATGTGAATTAGAAAATGCTTTTAGAAGCTCTCCTAATTTCTAGCAGCCTCACGTGGCTTGCGTTCTTCTGAGCTGAGAGGAGCTAAAATGTGTTTAGTAACGTACCAGATATCCAGAATTGTAATATTGAAAATGCAAATGGCTTTAGATGAGTACAACTGAAGGATAAAGTTACCAAATGACTATGGAAAGACTAACAGGCCAAGATATACTCCATGTGTTATCTTGGGGGATCATACCACAGCAAGTATTCACATGAAAACCAAATTCGTTGATGCCTTTTCCCACAGAGCCAATATTACCTTCAGATTTTGCAGTCTCTTGGAGTAAGTTACGATTATGTAGATGAAGCCTGCAGAGTTGAGGATAACTCGTATTAATGAATGTTCGTACAGCTAACGTAAACAGATAGAGGCTAACAATCAAAATATATAATCAAGAAAAGTATGTAGGCCATGTCACATTTTGCATCCAAGTACATTCAGGGCCTTTGGAAATATGATGAAGACGGAATGGAAATGGCTTGTAAGTACAGCCGGCACTTTTCAAAATGTTTCTATTATTGGTGACAGCATACCTACTTGGTGACCTACTTGGGACACTTGTGACAGTTCCATATGTAGTATTTAATGAAAAAATCGTAAGAACTTAGCCATAAAAGGCATATTCTGCCAAAGATGTGTTTCCAGGGGGTGTGATAATCCCCATCCCAAGACTAGCGATGGGCCTGAGTACCTTGTTGGTTAAGGACAAATTCTGAAATTTAGGGTGTAAATATGCGAGGAATTTTGAAGGATCTGCTATCTCCGCCACCCATGGAATTTCAACCTTCATATGAACTCAGCATTTCTCTTCACAATTAGAATGAATATACACAAACCTGGCCAATTCCTCCCCTAACCTGCCTTGGAATCTTGACAATGACCTCATTGGGATATACTCCATCACACATATACTTTCACCAGTAGATGGGTCCTCAAAAATCTGGTAAGGAAATCAAAAAAGAGTAAACACAGGTATATTACTGAACATTACATTATTCAGTCACTTACTAATTAAACTGTTCAAATGCAAATAATAAACAACAATGGCTGATATTTCAAATATTTAAAAATTGACCTTTTATCTGATATTTTCATTATTCAGTCTGATTTTCTACTTTCATCACAAAATGACTTTCCTCTGATACCAAAGATTTCCAAAATGACTTTCTCCCAATTCTGGGCACATTTTATAATGAATGATATTTATCTTAGAACTTGTAGAAACTGTTAGGAATTTTATCTATAATGGCATCAATACTTGCGCAATTTCCATATTCCCACATACTTTAAAAGGATAGTGCAGATGAATAATTTACAGTTACACCTTTCAAAATGATATAAATCTGTCATGATAAAATGAATTTTCCAATCAAGTTAAATTATTGATCAAGTTAAGATAGATAATGTAATAGTTAAAAATGATAAAACCTCAATGGGCTTTGGCACTTTAACTGTGCTAGTGTTGTGTATTGCTTTAAGGCTCTCAAACTCCCCTTGAAACATTACTTCACCCTAGAAAAATAAATGAAGAAGTCAAATCAACAGTTTCCATTCAGTGTGTTGATAACTTCAATACTCAAAAAACAAATTGACCCTTAAAAAACAAATTTTAAATCCATATACATTCAAGCATAGTTTTAGGAGGCCGAGGAGTTGGGCAGAAGTCTAGTGTACTTGGGTAATTTGTTCAGAGAGAGATTTTCAAGGAGAATAACTGCAGCTCAATAGGCACATATGGTAATCAAAATGGAAACTGTCACCCCAGTTTGAATTTTTCTTGGGCAAACTGTGTTAAATAAGAAATGGTCAAAATGGTCAAAGTGGCATGCATGAGGAAGAAATTCCCCCACAAAGAATGCAGTCTGGCTATCACACATCCTGATTGCTCTGCAGTTCATTTGACCAAAGAAAGCTGTGTAATCCCCTTAAAATTTATGTTCTTCAACACTAATGCCTAAATAATTGCTTAAACTCCTTACTGTTGGAGCATATCAAATACTTGCTTGAACTCTGTTTTCACTCTTTCTGTCAATGCTAAGTTTGCTGAAAACCAGACTGCATTCCTTGATTGCTTCCATCCATGCATGTGTGATTACTTGGTGAACACTTCTTTAGAAATACATTAGTATGTTACTTCCAACCTTCAGATGTGTGAGAATCTGCCTAATAATGAACTTCTCTGCACCAATATTGAAGAATGCAAACAGGACTGGAAATAACTAATTGGGAAAGAAATTTATCTAGGTAGTACATTTTCTAGTTGATTAAGCAACTCTTCCTTGAAGAGTTTTGAAGAATCATTTATTTCTTTAATTTGTAATTAGCTTGGTAATTAGATAGTTAAGGTAACTATCACCAATGCTGAAAGAGAGCATAATTGCATGCAGATTTTGGGCATAGGTAGATGGAATGCAAGCTGGTAAGACACAGCCACCCAGACTGCAAAGTCTGGCACACTGGACATATTTTGTCTCTATTGATACTTCACACAAAGAAATGGGTGTGACATAGTGCTGAAAGGTGTGATAGGATGTGGTGTAGTTGCTTAACTTGAATATTTTCCAGCTATCATTCTGATAATAATGACAGTGAAAATTGCTTTGACATGCATGCAGTTCAATGCAGAATTTTTCAGGGTGAGAAATCAGCAGAAAATAAGTAAACAGGCTTTACTTTGAAATCTTAAAAGTCAAGTCCACACTTTAACTGCACACCTGAGACCTAGTGCACACCTATAAACCAAACCATTTGCTCATTCACACGCGAGATCTCATAGGCCATATTCTGCATGCAGACTGCAGCATATGGCCTTTTTCAACGAGATCTCGAGTGTGCACGAGAAACAGGTCAGGTGTGCAAGTGTGCAATTGTTCTCAGATGTGCACTTGCAGTGCCTGCTTGATTTTTGGCTTAGAAAGTATAACGAGTTTATTTACTGTTAGTTGTTTTTCAACTTGAAAGCTCTGTAACGAACAGCATGCACGTCAGCAGAGCAATTTCTATTTCATTATTATCATTATGATAGTTAGAAAATATTCAAAGTAACGAAATAAACCACGCCCTGTCACCTTTCAACGCCCTACAACACCCATTTCTGGGCGTGTTTTACCATTTAAGACAAACAATTTCGAGTATGCAGTTGCCAAACTCTGCGGTGTGGCAGTCACTTCTCCTAATGAATTGAAAAAAATGAACACCTTTTCCTTCTCATATGTCTTGACAAACAAATCTCCAATATCTGTTGCAAATCTTCTTGAATTGCTAATGCATCCACCTCCCGATGCCCCTAAATCCCGGGCTGTCTTCAGGTCCAACTTTTCCATGATTAACTGTTGCAACGACGCCATTTTGCATATCAGTGGGATCGAGGTTGTACAAACGAGGCAATCTAAACTCTAACACCAGGCACAGTGACAGCTATAGTCTCTCTTCGGCCCCCCTCTTTTTAGCACCAAATATCACATACCAGAAGCTAATCATATTCTTATACTTTTATTGCTAATTTCATATGCTTATTATGCTGACATTTTTGTCTAGCTCAGTCCAACAGTTGTCTTAACTTTGACGAGAATCAGAAGGGCATACTTCATAAAGCTGTCTGAATAGCTTTCTCATACTCACTTTCCGAAATAAACCGCTTCTCTTTTAGGCCTCAGTCTCTTTTTGCCCCTCTCTAGTGGGTCGAAAATCGAATGGTACCCCGAAGGGGTAGAAACACTTTAAGACCTACTTACCATTGTTCCAGGAAGTAGTTCTAGTCCCTAAAACGAATTTCAACTTTATTCTAAATGCACGGGTGAGATGTAATTGAGAGTGATAAAGATGCCCTCATATCCGGCATGAGATAGCACGAAGGGCAGACCTGGGTAGGAAATGCAATTAAATTGCAAATTGCAGTATCAGAAAAATAATTTCATTTCATTTTTCGGAAGATAATTGTCAATGAAAGTACTTTTAAGGCTACTTGCTTTTAGATGAAATAAAAGATAACTGTGGTAAACTGGAATGTTTTCTTCTGCGCAGTGCCCGTTTTTTTTTTAATTTTTTCGCGGCTCAACGCAACTCAGTTTTCATCAGAACGCACTGCTACTCTATTCCGCTGCTGCTTCTAAGTACTGTAAACATTGAATTTAATGTTTTTTTATCAGTTTCAAATCATTCTATCACAGTGCTTCATTCTCAGTTTGTTCTTAATTTGTTCTTAATTTCCCATCAATTTTGAGGCTCGTGTTCTGATAAAATTGTTCTTATAATAAAAAAAGAGTGTATCTTGTAATTCTAAAGGAAAACCTCATCAAATATTTGCAAAAACGTGGATGCGTAAAATCTTTATAATTAAGGTCCTACATACCAATGAAGAAAGAGATCACAGAAATGCTATGAAAACCAAATGTCAAACAAAGAAGGGACCTGGACAAGAAGAAACCCAAAGATCTACTCAAAGATGCCTTTTCTTTGCATGCATCAGTCTCAAAAGGGATTTATACTGAAACCCTTGATTAGTGTTCTTCTTTCAGAAAATTAATTTGTTAAAAAGCTTTTAGTTCAAACTCTCAATTGTGGCTTAGAGTGCATCTCCCAAATATAATTTGTCGAACTAGTGACATGGATCTTAGGAAGTTTTGTGACAGCTTTTCTATAAAATAAAACGACATATCTTGAAGAGGAATTCTTTAACTCGAATTTAAAAGAACCTTGATGGGCATCTTTCGCCAAAATGGAGGGGGGCGGTGCCTCCATGCCATCCCATAGCCATGTCACCACTTCATTGTATTGCTCACCTCTTCAACTAACGCTTTCATCTTCAATCTATTGCAAATCATAAATGCATTTAATCTTATTTTATTCTAATTGCAATTCTCTGACACCTTAGGCTTCTTGTTTTTGAATCTGTGACCGTTTATTTTACATATTTCCTACTCCATTCTTATACATGTCCCTCAGATATGTAGCGATTTCTATTAGTAAAGAAATAATCAATTAACGTTTTGTTTATTCTTTGTTCTTAACACACATTGTTGATAGTAGAAACCATGGACAGTGTATACCGTCCTGACTCTTCGTCGCTGCTATTTTGGTTGTTTGCAAGGTCACATTTTATTTGCTTCGTCTCTCTGGACAAAGTGAATACTTTTTGATTTGTGGATGAGGTCATACGAAGGAAAAGAGCCTACTTCTGCACAGCGTTGGAACAAGCACGAGACTTTCATTGACGCAAGTTATGTCCCAAAACTTTACCTTGCAATCATAGGTTCACCTTGACGAAGGAGGTGGGGGCAGGTGGATTGCAGTCCCTCAGGTGTTCAGAAGTTCATTTTCCATATTGGCAATTTCTTCAGAAAAAATGGGTTCTTCGAAAAGTAGCTCCATACGAAAAGTACCAGCTCAACAACGGCTAGACAACAGCCGACATGAATTGACTCTGGAATTTGTGCCTGGAAACTGTCATGTATACTGATCATTCCAATGGATCTTTAAATATACGAATTAGTGGGGGACGTTCCCCTACCAGGCCCTTAAATTTTCGCACCAGTTGACCTATAATTCCCCACTAGCTAGCGCCTTTTGTATAAAGTTGCTTTGAAACTTAAATTTTTAAAGAACTTTCCGTATACTGCTCAGTTGTCAAATATATTTCTGTTCCTTCGTCTCATTATTTTAAGTCAATTTCTGTTTGACTTTCTTGCTCCGTGCAAAACCCAGGTAGTTAAACCGATGTCCCCAGTTACAACATCCCTGAGTATCAATTTCGTACCAGTAAACATTCTTAAAAGATCCCCTGGACCACTCTTCTTGTTCAGTCGGGCAGACATTTTGCGTCCTCTCTCCTAAGTCTAGCCCTGCTATGGCCATGTTTGCAATTCAAATTCAATAACATTTAATAAATTGAACTGACTATTAAAAAGTAACTTAATTCTTTCAAGCAATTGACACTTCGCTCTCTCGATTTTATTAAAAGCTGCACCTTTTATACAATCTGAAGTAAAAGGGATAGGCAAATAGTTAGTGAAGGCAAAGCAAACTCTGTTTATTCTTTATCAAGGGAAATGCTCAATTACGGGACACCTGGCATAACATATGCAATAAATGCTCTTTTGTTTTGCTAGCAGAAAGGGCACAACGTGTAAATTCTAAGGTATATTATGGAACTTTGCAGCTGAAATAATAGCGGTCAGAGAAAAGAAAAGATTACAAAGATGATTATAAGCAGTAACATCGTGCGTGTGAATAAAGCGCCTATCGTGCAAAATTGTAGTGTACAGCAAAAATAATGGATGAGCTAAGGAATGAAGGCAAATAAAGAACTGTATATTTTGTGGCAAAATTGATAGCTTGCTGGGAGCGAAAAGTTAAGGAGGAGTTGATGACCATTACATTAAGTAGTGGATGTCGGGGGTGGCATTTTGCACGGCCTGATTTATGCCTATTAAGGTAATTAAACAAGAAAAGTTCACTTCACGGAAACTTATTGAGGATATATGCTTTATTGACCCTTAAACTTTTGTTTCCGAAATAAGTACACGTCACAATCACAAGGCTAGGGCGAAGTGAGGCCCGCTCATACCTGCCTCATATGATAAGTTACATGTTTTGATTGTCAAAGCAACCAATCAGAGCGGCTATTTACTAGCAAAAACAATAGGAATTCTCAATTGACCAATTGGAGATGAGGTTATCCGGAGTGTTTATCGGAGATTCTGTGAGTTGTTAACAGAAAGGGATTCGATAAAAGAATATAAAAGACAATAGAGGTCTAGAACCGTTGTCGATTTCAGCGCGCTTATGCTTCATTTCTCGATCATAAACATTATCAAAACACGGAAACACCCGAGTCATCTAGAGTTGTTATCAGAAAGTGCAAGTTTTTGAAAGATCTGAAGATTTAATATAATGGATACACTAAGGACTATGCCACATCGCTGTTCTAAAAGTTTGAACAAAGGAACAAGGCGCTACATGGAGGACATTGCACAGATCGAGCGAGGATTTGACCCGGCAAATGGAACTTTTTTTGCAATTTTCGATGGTCATGGTGGAAAAAATGCCGCAAAATTTGCGAAAAAGAATTTGTATAAACTTTTGAGAAGTTCTATGGATTTTGAGAGTGAAGATCCGGAAAAAGTAAAAGAAGCAATACGGGAGGCATTTTTGAAGACTCATTCAAACATGAGGAATGTGATTGGTAGGAAACATTTATAGTATATATTTATATCCTTCTATCTTCAAGCTAAATAAGCCTTTACATTCTGGTTAGGCCAAGGACACTGACACTTCGCTTTATCCTATAAATAATTTAGCAGCTTACTGAAGACGGGCACGCTAAGGCAGGCCTGTTGAGCTATACTGGTGAGCTTTGGAAATATGACACAATGGTATCCCCTTTCTCATAACTACACATCCGAGATGTCGTTAAGGCAGAAAATATGGCTTTCTAAACAATTCGAAATGCAATTACCGTACGTCTATTGGATCTGAACTATGTACACGACTCGTAAATCTGACTATAAAATGAAACAAAGATTTGTTATATTTCACAGCGGCCGCCGTATCTTTATATTATGTTCATTGAGAACCTTTCTAGCCAATAGGGATTCTTTTCGCCCAGGTGGGGATTCCCACATTAGCTCTTCCCTTTCTAAGCCTATTTCACATCAATATTTCGTTGAATTTTGTGCAAACAACTACGTGTACAGGTAGAAGTCCACCTGCTCCATATACATAGCAATATGCGTCCCTAAGAAAGGAAAAACAGTTATAATTTGAGAATAAATCTAATGCTAGGGAGAACACCTTCTAGTGAAGTTGCAATATCGACAGCTGGCCTTTGTGCAAATAAAGAAGCTTCTATTTGCTACCCATCGTAACGAGAACAAAGCTGTATTCGGCCAATGTTCTTTCTATTGCAACTCAATATTTTATTTTTGTAAGGCATTTCCATCACCTGCGCTGTTTGTCAAAACCACAATGCAAGTTGTGGGAAAGGTCTCATTACAGACTCAAAAGGAAATATCGATGTGTCGACAGCAGGCCTTACCCTTCGGGGCGTCTTGAACACAACTGTTTAAGCAAATAAAACACCGTTTCAGAAATCCAGTTGCTCTCATTTAGTGATTGAAAGAAACCAAACGTTTCACTAGCGCAGTAAGAAAACGAAAGCGCGAGGTAGGTTTTTCTATCTCCGGAAAACCTCAAGCTATGACGACAGGTTATAGGAAAGCAAAACTCGTTTAGCGACTGATTCCATGAAAAAAGTTTTAACTCACTGGTTTTAACGGATCGCAAATACAGTTCAACGACAACCTTTCTCTTTCATAATACTTCATATTAGCAGACACGAAGATAAGAGGGCAATGGGGGCATGTCCGCCCAACGTACGAGTGTTGCCCCACTTTCCGTCCAATTATCTCTAAAATGAAAACATGCCTGCCTATATACTTCTTCCTACAGTTTGCACGACGATATATTCAGGACAGAAGAAAGAAAAGGGTTAAGCGCAACAGGGGCGTAAATAGCATGCATTCTTTGGGGGGTGTCAGAAACTTTTGCCACGCGAAACTAGAAACGCAGCGGATGTAAATGTCAAATGGTAAAGGATTCAATTACCCTGCGAATTGTGCAGTTTCAGCTGCTGGGGGGTATCACACCTCCCGGTATTTTTGCCCCTGAAGCGCTTAACTAGTTGCCTTCTTTTGCAGACGAGTGGCCAAAGAGAAAGAACGGTATGCAAAGTACCTCTGGCACAACGGCAACCGTGGCACTTTTGCGGGGCAGGAAGTTATACATAGCTCAGTTGGGCGATTCTGGGCTTGTTTTGGCAAAACGAAACAAGGAAACGGGAGCTGTGAAGGCGCATTACATAACACCGGAACACAAGCCCGATGATCCAGAGGAAAAGAGGAGGTAAACCATTACAGTCTTATCAACTCATGTTACGTCAACAAAAAGTTCCAATTCGATTGGTCACGTATTAGTCTTTTCTATCGTTTATTGTGGAATTTCCGTCGTAATATTGTAGCGTTATTATCGTGGTTCAAGTCCAAACATGCTTAACGCCATGACACTACGCATAAACAGAAGAGAATGTCGTAATGCTAGGATTGCACGACTCTATCTGATACTAAAGGAAAGTTTCAATAGAAAACTATGCTGAGAATGAGTGTTATAATCAATGAATTAAAACGCATTGTAATGAAAAATATCATGCATGCTTCAGTTGCCAAGTAAGATGATACGAAGACGGTATACTACTTCAGCGTGCAACATATCAACGCTCGCAGAACATTGGCTAATAACTACAGATGGACTGTGTGGCAGACTTAGCGACAATCGGTGTTTTACGCAACTCTACAATGCCTGCCAAAAGTAGTTGGAACATCCACACAGTTGTCTGAATTTACGATTCCTGGCGCTTTTCCGTGACAACAATCAAAATATAAACCCCTTCCCCCCTTAAAAACAATATTCATTTGATAGTGAGCACCCTTTGCTTTCTACACACCCATCACTTTTGGCCTTCGGGTTGCCCATATTTGCTTCATACAACATTGTTTAACGGGAGAGGGGATGCTACAGCTCGTCTATACTGTAAACCATAGCAAGTTTTCCAAGACTATTGGCAGGCATTGTAGGTAAAGGGGACCAGTAGAGGCAAAACTAGGCTTGGTTTGTCGAAAGATGAGTAGAGTATTAAGAACTTAAAAATCTAAAGTGATGTCCTAATATGACTTTGTCATTATTGACGTTTGAATTCCCTCGAGTCATTCTGACATCACAACTTCCGACGTCAGAGGTGAATATGAAAATTGTCAAAGACAACAGGCCTAAAGGAAAAGTCGGTCGTGCATATAAATGTCTCGTAACTGAAAATTGTCGATGACGCAGTGCATAATTGCTTTCATAGCAGCAACAATAATTCAAAAAGGTTGAAAAATGAGCAGAGAAAGATAGCTTGCCAGACGCTCCCACAGGGTCCGTTATTTAAAAGGGAGAAACGGATTGAAAACATGTTTCTTGAGAATTTTTTTGTAGTACCAAACTCTTTTCTCTGTTCCGAACATTTTATCTCCGAAGAGCGACGCCCTGACATGTTAGAATCTCGAGGATTGGGGGAAATGGTTGAAACTAAAATCAGGATGCTTTCCCAACAAAAGTTGATAGAGGATCGCCGATCTGTAAAATGAAGCATGTTGAGATGAGATGTTGATATGGTGTAAAATGAATTGTTTGCTTCCATCTTCCATCACTTCTTACCTACATACTCTACTTTCTTACTTGCTGTTTTCATTACTTTCTTGCCAACCTGCCTACCTTCTTACGTAGAACACAACGAATGCATGTTTTTCTTTTAAGTAAGCAGTACTCGACTGCTGAACAATTTAGGGCTGCTCAGTCTACGGGATTTTTGAGCTCTATGAGAGTTGATAAATTGACAAATATTTGAAATTAAAATTTTCACACAGGCCCATCATCCATTTTGTTTAGTATGCAAATATCTCCCTTCATATCCTTTCATATACATATATGTATTTCAATGCTTTGTTTGAGAAGTGCCTGTCTGTTTTTGCAACGATGCAGCCAGTGCATCGTTGTTTTACAAATAAACATGGTTTTTTAACGTGCAGTTCTACACAAAATACGCAGTTCTAAACACTCTGTATGCAGCTATATAGTAGAGTGTTGTCTGTATATTGTCTTTCCGTCAGGTATGGCAACAAAACATGCATATTGTCAGTACTTTCTCGTCAGGTGCATGTTGTTTATGCTTATACTAATGAGTGGATATTCTTCAATATAGTAGCCACGAGAAAAATGTGCAGTTCTAAATTGTTCTTAAAAAATCTCTGCAAACAAATAAAAAAAGCTAAGAAAGTTTAAGTATTGGACGAAAACAACTTCTTGTAAAAAAACATGCAATTGGGCTGCCTAGTAATTGTTGGGTGAGTTTTCTAAAGGGAACTAATATCTCTAACTTTAGAGTATTCATTTGCTATTTCACATTAAACATGTCCTATTTCCTATTTAGAATCAATGCCCTTGGTGGCTCTGTCGCAACAGTTAACGGTGTACCACGAGTAGTTTGGAAGCGACCAATCCAGAACGAGCGCTCCAACGGGAATGTGCGGCGATGTCAGAAATACGAGTACATCCCATTCCTGGCGGTATCACGTGCACTCGGTAAATTAACATTTTTTTTCTATCGGTACAAGCTATCCGCATTCATCACGGACAAATCTCTTGCTTTAACCTCATCTAATCTTATTTCAACTTTTATGAATGACCCCATAATGGCATCATAATAGCAGATAACCATTAGAAATCCCATCAATGGCTCGATAATCTGTCATTATTGTTAATCATTAGCGAGGAAAAAAACAAATCATTCTTCCCCACGACTCTTTTGGCCCAAGATCGAAGACAACTGTTCGCCTTTGTCCTAAGCGCCTCGCGGGGACTGGGAGGACACATTCCCCAGTTCTCTTCAGGATCAAGGCACAGAATAAAGATTAGGCAAAAGGGCGACTCGCTTCAGTACTTTTGATGCTTGGCATAGCGAAATTTTTGGCTCAGATGCATGGAGAACAATAAAACCTGGCAAAACCTCAATTTCAAGATACAGCGAACGACTGCAGTGAGGACTTCTTTATTTGCTTAACCTCTGTTTCAGGTCCCTATAGAAAGCGTCAACGAAAAAGCAGAGTTGTCCTTCTGCCTATCAAGGGCCATTTCCACTTAGTATTGAATTTCACATTTCGCATGCGCACGCAATGGACTGGGTACAATGGGTTCGCATGCGGAATCCAAATTAAGTGGAAATGGACCTTAAGACATTCTGTGATCAACATTCGAGGAGAATATGAAAATACAAATTCTACTCATGGTTTTGTATAAATTAACATGTAACTGTTCAGCAATAAATATTGTTACGAAGTTACTTTCATTCCTGTCGATAAAGAAAGTATCTGAAAATGAATTGTAGGACCTTCGTGAGGTAGGCTTGGAGACGCAGTGTTATCAGCCACCTGCACCCCTAAATCTACGCTGTTGACATTATTGTATACAATAGAATTTCCAGTTTTCTGATTGGCTTCTTGACTTATGCATACAGGAGATCTATGGAGCTATGATGAAGAGAAAAACAAGTACATCGTGTCGCCTGAACCAGACATTGAGGTATTGGACATTGAAAAGGACGAGGACTGTTTTATGATACTGGCGTCAGATGGGTTATGGGGAGTGGTTGACGCGCAAGAAGCCGTAAATATTGTTAGCGAATACGAAGAAGATGAGGCAGGCAACGTGGATGCAGCTGCAAAGTATGTTGGAATTATTGTATGCACATATAAAAGATAGGAAATATATGAGGTTGATACCAAAGATGATGCATGAGAGAATAAGTAGGATCTGATAACTTAAAGATTTCTCTCTGATTGGTAGTGAAATCGAAGATTCTTAACTACACACTATTCTTAACTACCCAGAAGAGTTGCCAGGTCGCATCATAGCATAATGAATCCTCACACCGGATAAGTGACACTCGCACTTGTCTTGTTTTCCAAAGAATCCAAGCTTTGATGAACCTTGATAGCTTTGCTTTATTCTTGGATTGTTCTTGATTAAATTTCAGGGATTTGGAGCCATAATATCCTTATAGTCTATATTCTTATAAAAAGCTGTAACTTGAAGGAAAGCACATGTACTGTCACTATACAGTATCCTAGTTTTGCATGTTGTTTAAGAGAGCATACTATGAAAATCTCGTCCGTCTCGCTTTCGTTAGTTAAAAAAATGTAAAACAATAATCAGATACTGGAAGGATGAAAAATGCCACTATAATATCTGTAGATAAAACTCGTAATTAGTAATATTTGATGTTTGTTAGTTTATTTTAACTATTTAATTCGCCAACTTCAAATAAATTAGTTATTACTATTATTATTATTTTTGATGAAAGAAAAATTTATTCGTGGTGGTAGTGCGAAAAATTCGTAAGCTCCGCAGTAACGTAATAAAAATTGGTTTCGTCGCTTTTGTGTGATCTGTGTTTACAAGTGTATCTTGGCCTTCCTTTCTGTTCCGAAGAATGTCTGGCTTGTATTGCTTGTAGCAATATTTGATTACGTCATACAAGTGAATGTATATTTATTATAGACAGATTCTTTCGGTGGGCTAAACACACCTTCTTTTAAATCGTATGTCTAACTGTGGATAACCAAGCAAAAAGGAAAAAATGGCACCGAATTGACAGACAAGCTCCATAAAATGATCATCCATATGACCGTCAATTGTGAAAGGAGATGGGTACTCTCATTCTCTCAGGTATATTACAAAAGAGATAGCTAAGAAAAACCATTCTACTATTACACTTACAAAACGTGTTTTTGATTTCAGCTTGATCCACAAAGCACTCGCAAAGTGGTCGGGGAAGAAAGTAAAAGCTGACAACATTAGCGCAATTACTGTGTTTTTCGATCAAGAACCGAGAGACGGCGAAATGTCATCGGATGACGAACTGAGTTCGGGCTTTACGACTGTACCGGAGGAGGACCGAGAAGAAACACCCCCTGAAGTGAACGTGCCTTCGGACGTTCCCAAGTTGACACGTACAACAGCAATAAGGGTATTTAACTTTGAAGAAATCGCTAAAAGGACAGAATCGCAAGACGCTAGTGAGTATGTCGGAACTGCGGTTCTACTTGGAACTGCAGTCAGCTCACTCCATTCGGTCTCCTCATATCATACGAATGGACATGTAAGCCTGAAACGAAAAGTATCATCGAAGGCAGTGCGACCAGGACCGAAATTCAAGCGTTCTAGGACGTCATCAGAAGGGAACACCCCAGTTGGACGACATTTCGTTACAGATGTCAGCTCGAAATCCCTTCAGTCGCTGAAGCTAGATAAAGACGTAGCTGAACTCTCAGCCATGGCACACGAATTTCCTAAGGTTTAAGCATGAGTTTACGTTTGCAGGTTTTCGTTTATATTTTTATTTGCAAACGGCACGAAGCTGCACTTAGTTTGGTTATGATTTCGACATTTTGAAACAATGGAAGGAAATATCCAGTTGACAATTTGTGGGGAATGAATACCAAAATAAACTTTTAAGTACTGAAGATGGCAAATCTTTTGGGAAAGGGATATATTAGATCAGATGTCGATTGTTTGTTCAATAGCGAAGGAATTTTTAGCATTGTACAGACTAATGAATCTTTGAATTCTCATAGCCAGATTTCACCAACGAATACAATTTTGTGACCATTTTGATATTAGTCAGCCATTTCACGAGTTCATCCAAATTAATCAGCTGTAAAGACAATATTGTCAACTGGATAATTCCCGGATTTTGATATTTTAGCTCCTTAGAAAATATTTGATTAAATCTGTTATAGACTACTTTAAATTATTTACTTCGAAAGAAGTGAAAGGTTTTAGTTGTTTTTAGGCGACTAATTTTTGCATTTTATGTAGACATACGAAGAATTGTAAATTGAATCTCTTTCTGAGAGATTTAATAAATGTAGACAAATTGCTCGTGGCCGTAAAGAACATGAACGGGAGAAAAAAACTGTTGTGTCCTTTTTTTGAAAGTAACACTACAAGTACGATGGCCGTCAACGGATGGTTCCTTAGCCTATAAATCTTGGCCCAAGTTTCTCCCTTTCTAAGCAACGAGTGATTTATTCCAAGCATCCAAATGCATACGCCATGCGATATTCAACTAGCTAATATTCATTAGTGTTAATAATAAGAGTTGTAATATAATGTAAAGAAAAAGATGGCAAAGCTACAGAGAATTTTGATATTTTGTGGTAGAAATCGGAAAATTGATACCCGCTCTTATGTCACTGTAAGCACATTTTTGGTGCAATTTTCAACTATAATGTCCGGATGAAGAATGTTTCATAAACAAACTATCGAATATTTCTGAAAGCTTTGCCAAGGTACAGATTGCTAGATGAAAACATTTTATGAATAAATCTACCCAGGTGACTAAATTAAATCGTGTATCAAGTGTGGAGTATTAATTCTTCTGTAGTACTTGTCGTGTTTAGAAATATGGGCACAGAATGCACCCTGTAAATAAATGCAATTTAGACTGAACACAATGAAGCAACAATTGCAGATCTGTCTCTGCAATTTCATCCTCCTTAGTAAAAGTGTTTGGAACCCTCTTCCCTTTAGATATAGGCCCAGTTTTTTTTTATCGAATATACTGCACGACACTACTGTACAAATTTCGTCATATGTTTCTTTATAGATGATATCTCGCTTGAAACTTGTGGACTGGGCTTCCGGGACAGTAGGTAGACAAAAATGAGGCCAGAATGCAAGGAAAAGATGTCAAAATACTTGGTGATGCAAGCTAAGAATGCATAGATAATGTATACTTTAGGCTAGACAAAAGCAAGAGAAAACATGTTGGAAAGTGGTGCCCATGTCCAAAGCTCGGTAAAGCCTCCCTTACGAGCAATTTGCTGCAAAATTTCGCAGCAGGTATCCAAAATAATATATATATATATATATATATATATATATATTAAGTAAGCGGTTGTCTAACCCAAGTAAAAAAGAAATAGAAAAGTAATTTTTGTATCATAAACGTAGATGAGCAGTAATGTCAAATATGTGGGTGCACTTTTAGATTTCATTGGTTTCAAATCACGTAATTTGTGTGATGGATCAGATATATTTTTTGAAACAATTTCTTCATGGTGATTTTTTATAATAGTTTTGTAATTGGCTTGGATCAGGACGTCATGATTGGATTAAAAGAGGGTAAATGTATAGATATGAAACATGGTTCATACGGTCAGGAGAAGTCAGGGAATAACTGTGTTTTCTGAGGACAGTCAGGAAAAGTCAGGATAAGTCAGGAAATGTTATTGACACTTGAAGAAAGTCCTGAAAAAGTCAGGAATTTTTACAATTCCTGCAAATGAATAATTTGGTGCCCAACAGACAACTATTGACGATTGCAAAGAGTTGTTTGGTTTTCCAAGTTATTTATACTTCTTGTTCCTGTTTAAGAAAGTAGTTGACCAGAAAGCCTCCGTTTCTTACCCAAGTAGAAGAAATGTGTTCAATTACTAAGTTTTAAAACATGGGTCAGTCGCAATATTTTCAGTACCGGTTGGCCAGAGAAAACATGTATTTCTGATATGGAGTCAGGAAAAACACCTTCATTTTCAAGGAAAAAGTCGGGGAAAAGTTAGGAAAAACTATTAAACAGGATGTGTATGAACCCTGTGGAATTTATCAATTGATACCCAGCTAATAGCAAAAAGGCGCATAATATCGCACTATTTCAAAGGAGTAAAGCATGACGTAACAGATTCTGATAACCATTCAAGAAAAATGATAATAATACACTTTTCTGTGTATAAGAACAGACATTATGAGAATACTGAGGCTTCATTTGCCCGAACAAAATAAGAACTGCAACAGCGTGCTCAGCCTCGGATGGGATTTTTCAGATGCGTTCAACTACCTAAATTCCGCTGGCGAACAAATTTATTTATATATAAATAAAGAATAAATAATGAGTTAAAACATTTCAACACAGCACAATGAAACCACTTTTGTAATGGTTTACAAGCAAACAAATGTAACTGAAAGATATCGGGGACAACAAAAACAATGTACTTGGATACTGGACCAAACAACTGAAACTATGGCCCATTGAACAGGATACACACAACACAGGACAATTTTGAAGAACAAAGACAACATTGTAAGATAAAGAACAATAAGGTAAAGTAGAAACAAATGATAATAAAAATGGAAAAATGTATACTGGAAGATATGAAATTTGTTTTAAAAAGAACCTTAAAAATCGCAAGCTGGCATCATCTTGGCAGCTCAGCCAAGTAAATATCACATTGGCTGGACATACGTCGTGCATAAATGAATGAGGGAAATCAGCTGTATGGGGAGGGGGTGTGTTTACAAATGGGCTCTACGAGGCCTTCTGCAGGCGAATTCGAGCTGATTAATGAATGGATGATTCACGAGAAGAAAATCAGAAGAAAAAGCTTCAATGAATAATAAGACATTGGCGTGAAATTCAATAGCTCCCTTTGAGATAACATCCTTAAGCCACCTACAATGACTACATAACCTCTTCATTGAAGCAGATATTGTGCTAGACCACCGTCAAAATCCGGTAGGTACGCTGAATCAACTTGTGGTCAAGAAAGTGGAATCAACTATGGCTGGGTCAAGGAAAATACGATTGGTGGAGCTCAAACTGATTAGAATGAAGAGGAGTAGCATTTTCATCATTATATATATATATATATATATATATATATATATATATATATATATATATATATATATATATATATATATATATATATATATATATATATATATAATATATATATATATATATATATTAAATCTTTAAAATAACTTGCTATGCTTTCGCAGTACTAAAGAGGATGAAAAAATACAAAAATATTCTTCATATCAACAACTGGAAACAAAATATCCCAAAGCAACATATAACAGTAAATTACAATGAAGGATGGCTTCCAACCAAACTCATCTAACAAAGCACTATTTATAATATATCTTTTAGGTTAAAAATGCATCTGAAGAGAGTGAACCACGTGTACTAAGTATAGCAAACAGTAGTCTACAACATAGAAATGTAGCTACTTATCAATGATGACATATACAAGTGTCAGGGTCTTAAATAAAACTTGGCTGTAAAAAGGATTGGATTCCTTTGAAACTTCTAACGAGTTTAATATGATTCTCTTAAAAAACCAGCAGTGGCTTGCATTGACAGAAGGAGCAAGAGCTCAAGGTAATGTTCCTCAATTTCATACAAAATTAAGGATTAATTTTCATATTATAACAGTATGTCCATCAAATCCGTAGTATTAGCAATCTAAATCTTTGTACGAACTTCTGCAAAGATATTCCATACGTTGAAACGATTAATGCATTGAAAAAGAGAGGCCCGCATGAAGGCTTTAAACCTTCTGAAACATGAAATAAGCTCATGGCCGGATGCTTAAGTAAAATAGGAAATCAATAACAGGGCACTAAAGGAAGCGATAGGAATTACAAAAATGATGCGATGTTGTATTTACAATCATGTATCGCCCTTTTGCACAAGACAAAGCTGTCAATAGTGATTAGGAGTGCAGCTACATTTATAAATCTAGAATGGCCTTATATGGCATCTCGAATGGCCTTATATGGCATCTAAAATCATCCAGTATCCAATCGAATGGTTCGCAGTCTGTTCTTATGAGCTAGTATGCAAGCAGCCTCGTTCTTGCCACCGCAGTATTGTGATGAAGAGAAAACGGTGAGTAGTTTACCATTTAACTGTACCTTGAAACAAATGGAGCAACACAAGGATAAAACGTTGGCTTTACTACATTACATCATATCACTCCTTCTCAAATTAAAATAACTCATCTGAGCCAACAGTATGAGAAAGTCGAGGGCTATATTGGAACCAAAGACAGCAACAAGAAGGGATCAATGAAAGATGAGCAATACAGGAAATTAGAGATGCGATCTTGCTACTTTTGCAGACATTTCCAACGTTCAGTTCAAGAGCATATTTGTTGGTTCTGAAGAGCAGAGAGCAAAAACAC
The DNA here is from genome assembly GCA_964019165.1 of Mastigias papua. Classification (NCBI taxonomy): domain Eukaryota; kingdom Metazoa; phylum Cnidaria; class Scyphozoa; order Rhizostomeae; family Mastigiidae; genus Mastigias; species Mastigias papua. The sequence continues at coordinate 15,286,177 of OZ025274.1, forward strand.
TACGAAAGCTGTCAAGAACTTAGCAGTCCAAAACAAGCAAATTCTGGTAAAATAGACGTGTGTTAAAGTAACTAAATATAGAGAAGAATACCTCAAATCCTTTCTGTTGAACTTCATGAGCTCGGACGACATGTGACAGTCCGTTTTTGTCGAGAAAATCTTGAAGGGCCTCAGAACTGAGAAAATAGAATCAGGAAGTTAAACTATATCAAACTAATGAATAACGGGAGAAATTCAATAAAGCAAATAGTCTTCACAGCCCTTGACGAGTTTGTCATTCGAATAGCCTGGAATTTATCAACGCAATTTTAAGAATTCACTCTAAAAACACCTCCTCGCTGCTCTTTTGGAATCCTGTAGTAAGCAATGGATGTGTTTAGGGAATGCATTATAACGAAACTATGACTAAAAGATGGTCAGAATAGAAAATATTATGGACATTTCAGAGACATTTTAATAAGAACTCTTTTGATAATTTCTTGTCCTATTATTTTTTTGTCATTTCACTTCCACCTTTATTGTAAATAAATAAAGCTTTCCATCATGATTAAATTCAACTTGTGCGTAACATATATTCTTCTTAGGTTTTGTTCAATATTTCATAAATAGATGGAAGAATGATGGGGAAAATGAGAAATGAAAAATAATGAATGGATAAATAATACAAAAATGAGAGAGTATCACAACAAAATAATCTCAAAATGAGGAAGACAAAAACTGTAAAATACCTAAACATATGAGCTGTTCCACGCTTAAAATTACCAGTAAAGCCATGATTATCTTTCAAATCTCTTTCGATATCCGCGTCTCTATCCTCATCTCTAAAAAGATGTGAGCATTTTTGTATAGCGTGAATTTCGCATCATAAAAAGAATAATTTATTTAAGGCCTTCTATTCACTTTGAGTTTGTAACCTGATTTTTTGAGCAAATATCATGTTTCATTGAAGTCACATTAGCTACATGGGAACCATGTAAAATTCTTATCTCAACCTTGGGTTTCTTTTGACTCTGAATTAAAATTGAATGTTTTATATGAGAACACTCTACGGTTGTAAAGTTTGCTACATTTATATCATTGACATTGTTTTCGACAAATTAAAATAAATATTCTATATATTATCATTTATATACTATCTAAATCTATTATCTATTACTCTTCGTATTGTTATTGTACATAGTTTGAGGTTTACTAAAGCAAGGAGATACATTGTCCCTGCTTCCCTACCCGTTTGAGAGTGCAGCCAGTATCATTGGAATCAAAGGCTGTGGCTTATAGGTTGCCAGCAAACACCCGGTTTGTTTATCTTTTATACCCTAGTCTGTCATATCGTTCAAATCTTTGCTCAATAGGGGAGAGCTCCCTATCAGAACCATATGTCACCACCATTAACAAAATAATCAATCATCATCACTATCATCATCATCATCATCATCATCATCATCTGTCTGTCTGTCTTTTCCTGTACGCCCCTTACGGGGCCTAGGCTGACCCTGAGGTCAGTGTCGCCTTCAAATTGTCTAGAAGAGGTGATTGAGTCGGCTACACTCAATCCACTCTGTTACCCCAACAGTTACTTATCAGTGCTGCAGCCTGAAGCTGCTGTGCCTGACTTTAACTGAAGGGGCCTGGTTGGACAGTTTGCCACAGGTCGTCAACATCTGCCCCAATTCTGAATCTTCGCGAAATGAATCACTATCAACTTAAGGGCAGAGTCTCTCTGTGCCCGCTTGCCACCACGAGGAGGTCTCCAACCATGGGCTAGCCATCATCATCATCATCATCATCATCATCATCATCATCATCATCATCATCATCATCATCATCATCATCATCATCATCATCATCATCATCATCATCATCATCATCATCATCATCATCATCATCATCATCATCATCATCATCATCATCATCATCATCATCATCATCATCATCATCATCATCATCATCATCATCATCATCATCATCATCATCATCATCATCACCACCACCACCATCATCACTGACATAATCATTAGAATCATCATTACCACTTATCGCCTGTGAACCAAAGAACGCTATAACAGTTGCACCAAAACTAATCGAGGCAACTTTCGAGCAATGACATAATTAACATGAATATACTGCATAATTCATCATAATTAAGCATAATTAATCATGATTACCTAAGAGGGTCACTCCACATTAAATCCCAAGCAAGAGGGCTTTGTTTCTCTGGGTCACTGAGCTCCACTGGGATTGATTTGACCTCAGATAACAAACCTTTTTCACTGTGTTGCAACGAAGGAATACCTCCATGAACACAAAATATCTGACAGACAAAAAACAAGAATTTAAATTTAATAAAGTACTTACGAAATCACGAGCGCATGAAAATAAATAACAATAGATATAACATAACTATAAGATAAATAGACGTTAAAATAAAAACAATTCTCCTATAAAGGGAAGCAAAAGTTTCACAAAATGAAAGCTCAGTAGTTTAAAGAGAATTTGCGCAGCGATCATAGGTTCAAAAAATCAACGCACTGAAATATATTTTAACAAATAATCGTAACATTTAAGGCTTTACAATTCTGTCTGACTATTTCTTCCAGAAAAAAATCGAAACAGAAATATTTGGTCGCTAAAACAGGCGCAAGTAAAAACATTGGAGCTGGACATAAGTCTATAAATCTGTGTTCCAGCTTCAGCAAAGATAGATAACTGCATAACAAACTTATGAACAATGTAGTCACCAAGTAAAGAAACATGAAGATAATGATAACTATGAAGTGCCTAAGGTTGACTATAAAAAACGGTACAATGCATATGAGGACATCATGAAAAAGAAAGAAGATTTCGTGCTAATAAAATGATATCCTATGACTTAGAAAACCTTTTATATATTCAAAGAAATTAAAACAATGGGAAAATGAAGGCCATCCAAAAACATATTAAATCGATAATGGCTAAAGCTAATGGAATTTGATCTCAAAATGGATAAGTGGCTTATAGCAATCACGATTTGCAAGTGGAATTGTCTTGCCAGCTGCTTATCTTCATTTCATGTTAAAAGCAGACATAACAGAGAGTTCACGAAAATGGAATGCTTATAAAGAGAATGTGTTAGTTCGAAAATTGATCATTGTCAATTTAACGAAGTTGGAAAATTCAACGTAAATATGCTGTGAAAGGCTACAAAAGGCGGTGAAGATAAAGATGAAAAAACAATGGATCTTTCACTCGATTGTAACAATAGCACTTGAGTGTAAGAGAAGTTTGAGAGACAAGAAAACAATCAAAAATTCTAACAAACTTAAAAAAGACAGAAACCAAATGAGGAAACAAAAAGTCAAATCTAACAATGGGTGGATTTCTTAACCAAGAATGATAATATCATAAAATAAAAACCTATGTTATAATAATGGGTTTTTGAAGCGAAATCTTCATAAACATGGGAACCTCATTTATCAGAAAGTCGCAAAAATATGTTTTAGTGACGACACTGGTTAGCATCAATAATAAAAAAGAAGCTGCGTTCAGTACAAAAACGAACTGTGAGCAAAAAGCTTGATAAACACATTCCGTTTTCTCGTCTGATTAAATGTACATTTTGAAGTGCGGGGGAATTTCTTCATGCAAAAAATACTTTTGCTGCGGTGCAATTCTTGCGAGGTTGCTGATACAATATCTATTTCTGAAAAAAACTATTCTCGTTCCTTCTATAGTGATACCTATAGTGATACCTTTTAATGCACAACGCCAAAATGTGAAAATTCAGTCACTACATTTGTAACGGTGATTAAATATCAAATGTGGGAAAAATGGCTTTATACCTAATACAACTGATAAACGTAGTTCCAACTTGTTTATGAGGGCGAATGGTGCAGAATGAATTATTAATTCTCCGTGGTTTTATTTGCATGACGATCGACAAATTTTCTTCAGAAAAATATCGCTCTTTGCGACAAATATTCATGTCCCCTTATCGTCCATGCTACGAAAACCCTTCAAACTTCATCATTTGGAACACTGAAACAAGATGTTTCTTTTAAACGCATCGGTACCATCAATCAACTTGGTTCCATATAAAAATATCATCCTATAAAAATTCAACCATTCATGTATATTATATATTCATTCTTTATATTATTTTCATATATTCATTGCAAAGTGAATTTACCACAAATGGCCGACTACTAAGCAGCAAATTAATATCAAATTTTTCTAACTCTGCCAGATTTTGTTTCAAATCTTAAGCCAAGAATTCCTAAAACAGTCTGTAATACAAGGTATGAATCTAGAAGAGGAAAAAGAGAAGACGAAAAAAGTGCTAACCTTTTTGTCTATCACAGCTGCAATCGGCAAAGAGTCAAAACATTTGTTCACCGATTCCCAGACATTGGATCCATACTTTGGACCAAATTTCACTATACATTCTCTACAAAAGCATAAAAAATTTCATTGTTTTCTTGTCGCAATGGTGTCAAAGTTGTGGCCGCTCATTGGATAATACAAACTTTAATTGTTCATTAGCACGTCACCCCCATTGTTTTATGACAAAGAAAACGAACATTTCAAAATTAAAAAAGTTTATTCACTTCATACTTCCCCCTCTTAGGGTGTAAAGCAATTAATAATTCAATATTACATAATGAACTACGTCCCAAAGGAAATAGAAACATGGAGATTCGAAAATCTCGTAATTTCGCTATTGTGTTGAGACAATTATGTGTTCCCAGTTTGCTATGTGTTTACTCCAGGAGCTTAATCCAATTAGACATTAAATTAAAAGTCACCAAGATTAATTCAGAGGTGGAAAAAGTACCAGAGCATGGGAATCCTAGTTCCCATAAATTTTTGGTTGGCAATATTTCCATAAGGTTTAACAGAAAAACCTTCAACAGTTGAAACAAGTATGAAACTGCAAGAAGATAATTCAAATAGTTCAAATTAACCCAAGAAGGATACTTGACGCTCCTGGTTTGAAACTGTATAATCTAATGACATAACAGTTAACTTATAGGTAAACTAAGAAATTGATAAATATGTACAAACAAATTAATTAGGCTTACCCACTTAAGACATTTTGCAGAAACTTTCTGAGGTATCTACCTAGGTTCACTGATAGGGAAAAACTTTTTCCACCCCTGGTTCGACCTAATTTTTCGCCGAGCCTTGATATTCTTAAAACTCTGTAATTTCGGGCCTGAGGTTACTCATAAAGTATTCTTGAGAGACAAAAAGTATGATTTCGTCTGAAAATCAGAAGAAAAATGCAAATCTTTGTTGATGTGATACTTTAAGACAACAAGAACAGAACTGAACTGAACTGAACAGAACAGCACTGTACAGAATAGAACAGAACTGAACTGAACTGAACTGAACAGCACTGTACAGAATAGAACAGAACTGAACTGAACTGAACTGAACAGCACTGGACAGACTAGAACAGAACTGAACAGGATAAAACAGAGCTGAACTGAACAATAAATGTGGCATTTACAATATAAACCTTAGCCCAACAGCATTGTCTTGTTTTCAAAAAAACTTCTCATAAACAAAATCAAATCTTGATGAAGCTCAAGCCTTGCATTAATTTTAACGTATTCGATAAATGTCAGGGATTTCTGATCGTCAATAGTCTCACAAACTATACTCTTACAAAAAAGTGAATAACTGCAGTGATTGAATTCAATTTTCTAAATAAAAAAGATTTGAATCTATATAGGGTTAATATTTATAACTCAGGAAAAGGGTCCTAAAAGTCCCCAAACCATAAACTTTCTTTAACTACGAACCCTATTCCCAATATTGTCCTTCATCATCGTCCCCTCCAACAAAGTTATGGTTGGATTTAAATCAGAATAACAAATAAAGGAAAGAAAGGAGACTCACTCATAAAAAGTGTGCATCCTTTGAATGCCTCGAATTTCATGGTTCCCTCGAATCAAGATGAATTTTGATGGTGCAAGAATTTTATGAGCAAACAGATAAGCGACAACCTGTGAACAAAAATGGCCTTAAGAGAATTCCAGAACAATTTTGCACATGAAATAAAAGCAAATGATAAAGAACTAGAGATGAAAGCTCAAACCGTGTTGAATACGATTCAAAATAGTTAGTATGATCAGAAATTTGCATGTTGCTCAAGGAAAAATTTTCCAAACAATATGCTCTCAATAAGTTTGCCAACAAGATCGATAAGTGTTAAGATCAACATTGCAGGATTCCAACGACTTGGGAAGTTGTCTTCACGGCCTTCCTACTTGCCACTCAGGGAAAAAATGACAAGAAGGGTGAGACATCACAGGATAAGAGTCTGGAATTGCCAACACCCTTGCAGTCCCCGCACACAGCAAGATCTTGGTATATTGTCAACAGCTACGAAGGCAGATATCGAACTAGTTTGATATCAAAGCTTGCCGTCAATGACAAAAATCTTTTACATTTGCTTCCCGTACGTCGCAGGTTTTCATTTCTAGCGACAAAATCTTCGTCCCCAGCGACAACACCTTCGTCCCTAGCGACAAAACCTTCGTCCCCAGCGACAAATCTTCGTCCCCAGTTACAAAAATCTGCTGTGCGCGCTAGGCCTTAGAATGATTACCCTTGCCAACAAGCCAAATAGAGGTGCCTTCGGTTTTATTCCAATTGGCCTTTCTGTCTTAATGCAATGAAAATCTCCAAGAAATGTTATACACTTATTTAAAACTGATAATTAAATCCTCTCTACTCAAATTTCCACAAAGACACATTTACAATATGAGAGGGATCTAAAAAATGACTTGAAGACTCAACACTACTCAGCGTCAACAAAATCCAGTAAATTATTTTAAAATAAATTTTGCTTGGAGAGGTACAAGTGGGGTCATCTTCGTGTAACTTCTTGCTAGGCTTCCCTACAGCGCGGCATACTGTCGCATGTAAACGTACACAATTATATTCAAAAAATGTTCTACCTCAATTCCAAACCTGCCTCGGTCGACATAGTCACCGAGAAAGAGAAAATTGCAAGGTGTAAGGATTGGACCCATTCTCCAGAGGACTTTCTCAAAGCAGACTAAATCACTGAAGTTACCATGTAAATCTCCTGCAAAAAAAGTGACAGTCCTTATTCTCACATTTAACAAAACCAGAAGAACACAGTGTAAATGATTCTATGACTTGGCCTTACTTGTAATTTGAGATTACAATTAGCATGCGCGTTCGTTTTAACTTTCTTGTAACATTTCAACATTTTTAACTTTGAAGTAATATTGTAAATGGCTAGTTTGGGTTAGTTTAATTATTTATCATACCAAATTTAAATATTTATATAATGACAATAAAAGCATACGGGCCCCCCTCACTCATACGGCCCTTTCCTCAAAGTATGGATTCCAGAAAGGACTCGAAAATACTACTTTTGCATTAAGATAAAAAAGCGACTTGTCCGCATGGAAGTTATCACAGAGTCTTACACGAGCAAAGCCACTTGGAAGGTACTGGAGCACAATCAATAAGGAACAAATCGATGGTCACGGTGACTTGTAAGGACAGTGGAATATACAGAAACTGCGGCACCTGTGATAACCAAATAGCTCAAATCTTCTGAAATGCAAAACTATAGGTAAAAGTCACAAACATTTACCTAGGATATAAGTCGGTGATTCGAGTGTGATAAGACGTGGTTCTTCATGGACAATTTCCAACAGCTGCTGGCAGATAACTAGAATACATTTAGCCAAGGCTTCCATATCAACGACGCCCCATGATAGCGCAGGTTTCTCATTGACTCCATGTGTGTTCATCTTGATGGGTCGCTCAAAGTATCGAAGTCCGGTCAACATTTCATTTGCAGGGGTATTCTGGAATGCAAAGCGTATCTAATCTAGCATAGACGCGAAATGTTTGAGAACTCTGTCAGGTCTATTTTCTCCCCAACTAATTGACCAATCATTATGCAAAATAGGCCTAGTTTTAGCATGTGTGGTCAGAATCCTGCATGATGATTGGTCTACTAGGTTGGGAGAAAATAGACCTGACAGGGTTCTCAAGCTTTTGGTGGCTATGCCATCTTTAAGAAAACATAACACAAATATTTAAACTACGTTGTAAGAACTTTATATTCTGAAAACAATTTTTTCAAATCTGAAAGCTTGGGCATTGTTTCTAGAACATTTCAAAGGGATGAGCTGGTCGTTTTGAAAGATCTTCCAACTAAAAATGCAACTTGGATATAAATTCATTAAGAGAGCATAGACCAGAGGTCCAAAATGAGTCCCGTGGGCCAATTGCGACCTTATGGTGCAATTTGTGGCCCGCAAAACAATATGACATGCAAACGTTTATGTAGCCCGTGAGTTCCATTTCAATGGCATCTTACCACACTGCGCGCAGAGGATGTTATGGCACATTCCATTCCATTTCATTTCACTCTTAATTCTCTATGCGTGGGACAGCCCCTCAGATACCAGGTTCTGTATTACAGGAGACCATGTTAAAAGGGTTGCACTTGACTGACAATTGGCAATAAATAACAGTATTTACAATACAGATAAGAATAAGGCTACAAAAAGAGCAAACAGCATAGCATCGAAATGAAACTGAAAATGCAATGATGTCTGTGCAATACCATTTACAAAACCAGAAACACTTTATGACAACAATGCACTTGCCCATGTAGCAACGTATAACCACAGTAAACTTTCAGCATCTCGCTGTGTCATATTTGGGTGTGTTTGACTTATATTTGGATGAAGTCAAGGAAGGTTGCTAGTTTCGATGCGGTATCGTGCGGCTTTGATAAAACTAGGTGTTTTTAGAAAAGATTTTTTGCGGAATAATTCATGCGGACTTTCTTCATCCATATTCCGGTGTCCTGCGGCACCATAGTAATTTGAGTTTGAGACCCCCGGTGTACAGTAGAGTAAGCTTGATTAAAACACTAAGGGCTAGAACCAACAATTTTCGACCAGGAAACAAACATCTAGCAATACACCAAGAATTCTCGGGTCCCCAAATTAAAAGAGAATTGGTCGAGTACAGTAGATCGCAAAGCTGCCCCGTGAATATCAACGTTTGATCACAAAACATCTAGGATACACGCATTGTTTATGAGCAAATGGTTTACAAGTATGATTTTCAAACGTAAGTTTTTTTAAGACAAGCATTTTGTTCTGCAGGCAAGTGTATTATAAGCAAGGCTGTGCTCGGATAGGGAACAAATTGAGTGAATATTTAAATTAAACACATGAAGTTTTGCTAAATTCAGCCTTAACATATATAAACTGAATCAAAAATACTTATGTTCAATGCTTTCAAATATTCAATCCTACTCGTCTTCTGACACCTTTATGAATTTAAATTTCCTTGTCCCTATGTATATCTTAAAGAAGCAAAAAGCAAAAAGTTAAAGAGTTGAATAATGAATATTGAGTACACCAATATAGTCGCCAGTTAAGGAATTCTCAGTACTGAGCTTTAGTCGAACTTGCTTAAAAAAACTGCGCATGTAAAATCGATCAGAAGCAAAGATAAATAAACAATAATAAAGAAGTTCTACCATGTTAAAAGAATCCACTGACGTCAGCCTTAGAAACCTCGCTTTCATTTCTTCTGATATCAATGAGCCAACACCCGGAAGTGATGCCTTCCCAAATAACTCTGATAACGAGACAACATCCATCATGGTGCCACTTCTTCTAACTTTCACAGAATGTGTTGCTAGCTCGTAGCTATGAAAGATTATCAAATTATTAAGGTACAATAAATGCAGAAAAGATGCAAGTACGGCAAAAATACAGAAATAAGGAGAAATCGAACCACCAACAAAATATTATTTTGGGTGAGTAGGAAGATACAACGGACATATAAATATAAATATTTAAGCCCCTGAGAAGTAAAATGAACTAGCAAATAAACTAATAAATATGATTACCCTTTCGGAACATCCAAATCATTTGAAGGTGAAAATCTCTCTTTTGAAGAAGAGTGTGCAATGCTGGAAAACAAAACAAAAAATTTACTATGACATCATATATTATATACTTAATCTTTAAATGACTTACAAAATAGTTTATCTTTCTATTGATTCATTACTTACATAGTTGATTAATACAAGCATTTACTAAGATATTCACCTGATGCAAAAAATAACGCTTGGATTAGAAAAGACAGACGATATGATCGATGGGATGTCGATCAAAAGTATTGGAATATTGGGCAACATGCCTCATTTTCAATAGGCCTTAGACCTCATTTTCAATATTTGCAAAGCAGCAAATTGTATCATCTTGCACATTTGCTCAACCCAGCTCCAAAACGCTAACATCTAAACTCCAAATATCACAATATGACATAATCATTGTAAAACTGGATCAAGAACTGGATACAAAAGAAAGTTAGGAAAAATTGTAAAATCAGAACGGCGACATTTTCATACGAAAATATTTTTGTATATTTTACAATTTTTATCAAAAAGCTGCGTTTTCCACCTAAAATATCAATAGTCAGGAAAAAGTTCGAAATTTCAAACCTATTTTGTAGCTCATGCTTGTGACGCTGATACGACAGTTTTCTAAGAAATTTCTTTAACGATGGTTGATTTCTAAGAAGTACAGAAGTACCCCGGAACTTTAGTTGTCCTATCGCTTGCAGGAAATCCAGCATTGTAATTTTATCCGTCTTATTTGGTTTCAACGATCTAAAAAAGGAGTTGGTAGCACAGTTACACAAAGATACTGCTACCGTATGAAAATTATCAATTTAACGCTTGCTTATCATAACGATTTCTGATAGTACACAGCAAAATATACCGACAATATATAGTGCAAAAGAGGGATATGAATCAACGAAAGGTCACATAAAACTCAATAAAGCTAAACCAATTAATGGAAATTAATCCATGTCTGTTGAAAAAAAGCTAATTACAATAAAGTTTATTTAATTTCAATATCTCAAGTTTAATTATGACTGTCAAGAAATCTCCCAAATGCTTAAAATAATTAATGGTGAATTAAAACAGTAAGTAATTAACTCATCTTACGTACGCGAATTGTTCCGCTGCAACCACTCTCAGATCATCTTCCTGCCCGTTAAGGCCTTTGGCTTTGACAACATCCACATAAATTGTACTAGAAGTCAAACATTTCATCTACTACTACAAATTGGGCGACACGGGAAATAGTTAATGGGTTAAAAGGGAACACAAGGGTCAACAGAGACCAAACAGTATAGAATAAAACGCTATCATTACAGATAGATTTAACAAGCAAATGAGAGGACCATGCAATGATGCCATATTCTCTCTTGTATTGCCACTCCGAGTTAGTTGATTCACCCTTCTAGCTTAACGCGAAATAATTAGGGAAGCTGGATCAGTAAAGAGGTGGGAGTAATATTTCAATGTGTCAGATGTTTTATGGGAAATTTTCATGCTGTCAATTTGGCCTCTATAAAATACAACTGCCGTACTTTGACTTTATACGACTTTTCGTTGAAGGGTGGTATATCCTAAAATACTTGTACATTTTCGCTAAGTTACGTTGTGGCTTACATCCTCAAAAAGTTACTGATGTTCAGTTCGAAATAATCTAGTCATCTTGACAAAGAGCCCAGAGGTAACAATTACGACAATCCAAAGACTACGTTGACATAACCTCGAAAATTACCCCCCCCCCTAGCCCCAGCTATTCATTGCTGAGCTACGCTAACTGGTTCTAGCAGAGTAAACTTTTAACTATCACATTTCCCAACCATATTTTCGTGGACATTACTCACTGGAAATCAAGAATATTATTCCTGATCCTCTGAGGCATGTTCGACCCACCAGAAGTTCTACTCAATCACACCCTTTCCAACTCATGCTACCTAATCCACGAACGCTTTCCCACAAATCTTCTTTCATTTCAAGAACTTGTCAACTCTGGAATATCTTCCCCTCGACTTCCTTCCCTGAATCCTACAACTTGTCTTGTTTCAAATCTATCATCCACAAACTTCATCTTATGTCTCTATTTACTTAACCTTTCTTTCATCCCTTCTCAGGCTTTGCTACAGGTTCCAAGGCCTTTCCCCGAGAAAAACTACTAAAAAACAGCCCAATGTGGGGGGGGGAGGGAAGAGGTGAAAGAAACCTTATATATACAGCAAAAGATTAAAGGAAAATTAATACTGGAACCTACTAGAAATCATCAAATGACAATAGGCCATCTGCGTCAGTGTCGTAATACCTCAAGATATATACACTTCGAATCTCACCACATCTACCTCCATGTGGTGTTACTGGTTCCATGGCGGCAAAACCAGCAAGAACTTCCTCGTACTTTAATGAGCCTTTGTCATTCTTGTCAAATGCCCTGGTTTGATGAAATCACAGAGTAAGCAAAGAGTATACTTTCAGTGGAACTTCTCCATATTTCAAAACCAAATATAATCAACAAAGGTCACCATGCTACCGTCAATTATAATAATTCCCGGTCAGCTAGCAATTCTACACACATTGACTCCTCAACATCAGAGCTTCTAAAATTAACAGGAGTTGTGTAATTTTAATTTACTATAAGCATTGTATCACAGCTACTTTTTACTCTCAATTGCATTTCATTTCTAATTTTCAATTTCACAGTGGCTCCTCCGCATAGAGCACATGGTAAATACAAATATTTCATGACAATCACAGTTTGCAGGGCTAATCCCCATTTATAAGAATTCACTGTATCAATTATTACTTGATATAGACTGTTATCCTAAGATGAAATGTAATTTGGCCATGGGACAACATCTTAATACAAATTCAGGACATATTTAGACAATCATTTTCAGATCATTTGGAAAGCAAGATCATCCTTTCATTTAATTGTTTTGGAATCAGTTTACATAAAGACTGAAAACATAGTCTTGCATAAACAAAACATTTTCTCACATGGACTCTTCAAGTAAACAATGGTGAATAGGTGTTAATTGGCCAATCATAGAGCCAAATACACGCATTATTCATTATATAACATGTATCCGCATCTGGCTATATATTTCGGTTCACCTTTCGGTCGCTATCCGACGTTTCATACTCTGACGAGTGTCGGACGAAAAAAGCTTTCAGTATGCCGAAAGAATGCTCCTGCTTTTTCAAGCTATAGTGAAATTATTTAGTTGCATTTATTGGCATCCTAGTTAAAATCATAAATAATTAGAAAAAAGAGAGAAGAAACAAAGAAAAATAGCAATTGATCATCATCTGAATACAAACCTGAAGAGTTGCTGAGGGTTATATTCTTGGATTTTCAGTTCCTCAATCATTTTAGTAAAACATGTTGAATCAGCTTGTCTACTCTTATTGTAATGTTTCTCAAACAGATAATGAATGGCCACCAAGTCTAAAATTAAATACATGTATATATACTTTTAACCTATAAACATAAATTATAATCACATTTTAGTGATTCCCATATAACATCATGCCCTATTACCCTGGAAGCACTTCCAAGGGCTTGCTCATGGATTTCTTGACTTCCAGGCATATTTCAAAGTAAAATTTACTCACTCAGTAGGTCCATGGGTCTATGTGACTTCAAAGCTATTTTGATCTTCAAGTAGACACTCTAGTTAATGACAATTTCAAAAAAAGAATGAGAAAAAAGTGAAATTCCATGCTGCTTTTATTCTTCTTCATCTGCTATTACTTCTATTCATAGATAGCTGAGCATTGCACAATTTGCACTTTCAGCATGCCCATGGGGCCGATTCTAGTAACAACCCTATGGACCTGCTGGCTGTGGAGGGGATGGCTAACTTTGGGGGCAAATAGGGTTGATTAAGTTATGGGATACTTAAACCACACTATGTGTATCTTGAATCTCTGCCAATGAGCAACACTAAGAGGAGGCAAGGGGTAGATCCCATGCCCCATACCTGACATGGGCCACTTAAAGTAGACCTTGCAGGAGTGAAAATTGGAGCTAAAGAGAGAAGAAGGTATATTAAATGTACAGAGGATTTACCATACCATCAACATCCAGTTTTGATGACTCTACAAGTTCTCTATAACAACTTGATAACTTTGATGTAAGAAACAGTTTGATCCTATCATCATTTGTATTCCCATTTGTTAACTCGACATCAGATTCTGGTGAACCACTGCATGTGGATGTCACTGATAAGTGAGCTTCAGAGTTTGATGATATTCGCCTTCTTTTATTTGATGGGCTTATAGTGGAATCCACTTCCATTGGTGTAGCAGTGACAGCATCAGGTTTATCTCTCCTATGATTTAAGAGTTCAGGACATTGATTTGTTTCTTTGCATTGAGCTTTTATCATGTGTTGGTCACCCTGTCTTACATCATGGTAGATTACAGACAAAGGAGTGATTTCTCCTGAAAATAGGAAAAAACAGATCAAGCAAAGCTACAAAGTTTAATTTCATATTGATTAAATGAGTGTACAATTCTAAAATATAAGTTGAAAGTGGGTGCTGTCTGAATCTAAAATTCTGAAACAATTACCATTGCAAGCATTTCTACCTATATCCAAGCCCATTAAATGCTTAATGGGAAAATGAAACAAAACAAAACAAAACACCTACTAAGCATTAAAAGGGCTCTGATAAATTAGAAATGCTTGCAATTATAGTTGTTTCAGAATTCTAAAATATATATGTAATATTATGACATAGTCCATTTTAATAAATAGAAAGATAGATTCTATATATAATATATATATATATATATATATATATATATATATATATATATATATATATATATATATACATACATACATATATATATATATATATAAATATATATATATATATATATATATAAATATATATATATATATATATATATATATATATATATATATATATATATATATATATATATATATATATATATATATATATATATATATATTTGTCTTATTGAACAAGTGATTGTCAAAAAAATGAAGTGTGCAAGTGAGTGAAACAAAAAAATGTCAAAAAATACCATGAACAAACTTCTCAGCTAAGAGAAGATCAGCATTGTCAAATAGTTTTAACTTCTCAAGCTCAACTATTTCTGCCATGGTGGACCATTTTGCACTGTTGGATACACTTTCATCCCCATGACTTTCATATGATGTCCTTAATATCTCTGCATCAGCTAATTTCTTCAAATCAACAGCTATCACCATGGATATCATAATCTTCCCATCATCCCATTTTGTACCAATGCCAAGGACCCCTTGAGTTTCCAATGAGCTTTGGGATCTTAACTAAACATAAAGTGGAAAATTGACAAAAAACTGGTTTTCCAACAACTGAGCTAATACTAAAGATAGTTTTAAAAAATGGGATTCATTAGTTTAAACACTTTTCATTTTTCATTTATTCACCCATACATTGATTCACTCATCCAACTTCACTAAAGATGCTGATTTGATAATGATGGCAAAACCTGGGGCAAAATTTAGCTTCCAAATAAAAAGATAAGTCAAAGATAACTGCTATTGGTGATCTCATGAGAAACTTCAATAACCTATACCACTAAAGGAATCCAAATTTATGTAATAAAACACTTCATTGGGCCACAATAAACCATTATCATCCTTGTTATATGGAATACCATTTCTTATAATTCACAAACTAGTGCATTTAAAACCTACACATAGCATCCGTACAGTAAATCAAAAACTGATAGGTACAAACTAAAGATGGACTGCAGAATTTGGCCCTATTCAACAAGATCTCAGTTGTGTATCAGCAAATGGTTCTGTGTGCAAGTGTGCACTAGGTATCAGTTTGTGCAGTTTAAGTGTGCACTTGACTTTTAAAACTTCAAAGTAAAGTCTGTTTAGTTACTATCTGTTGTTTTCTCACCCTGAAAAATTCTGTATCAAACAGCATGCATGATTATGATAGCTTGAAAATATTCAAATTAAGCAATTACACCACGCCCTATCACGCCTTTAAACACCATGCCAGCCCCTTTCTGTGCGTGTAGTTGTAGTATCAACTGAGACAAAAATATATCGAGTGTTAGCCACACTCTGCAGTTTTGGAACTAAAGGGAATGTAACCTAGACAGAAAAAGTCAATAAATGCTACATAGAGTGTGCACCAAAACTCACAGACCTATGCATCAAAACCTCATTTCTACATTTTTGCATCGCAGCTAGAAGATCACATGTCAGATTCCTACGGTTCAAGTTGTTTTCCTGGAAGGTAGTTAGACCTGGTTTTTAGCAATGACTGCCAGGTGTCCTACAAGGTTCTGCTGGTAGAAAGTAACAGCCCATATGATTGCTCGCTTCTTTGAGGATACCCAACATCTTTGCTAAAAGCCCTGCTGTGAGTAGTATTCTGCTGTAGATACAACTCCATATGCTATAGTAGACAATAATAAATCAAATTGCTACATGGTCTAACCTCTGTGAAAACTCGTTTACATGTCTCGACGAGAGCTTCTCCCCACTTCATTTGAAACACTGGAAACGACCATTCACCAATTTTTCGCCTCACAATCATAAACTCTTGCATTCTGGTGCTTCCCATTGAAAGCAATCTGTTTCTAAACACGATCCTGCACTCCATCTTTGTTCCCCTTTGACTTAGCCAGTGTTTATTTAGGCCACCCTGAAACAAAGCGGCAATACCCAGCCCTTGAGTACAACACAAGAGTGTACACCTTTACGGTGGGCATAAAGGCATCGTTATATCACATTAAAACTAATCCACATATCTGAGTTATCCAAAATCATTCCACCCCTCAATGTGGACTCAGAAGCTATCCTCTGCTACATCTGCTAAGCATTGCTGTAGTAGTGACCTGTGAGAGGGAGCAGGCGCTGCGCATTTGAGTGCTGCATTGAGATCACTTTCAAAAGTAAAGGACAAGAAACTCTTAGCGAGTCACAGCATGCTCAGTAGACATTTTATTTCCAAAACCAAACTGGTGACCATATATCAAATCGCTTTCTTCCAAGAAGGCTAGTCTATTACTCGATTCGATTTCGTACGACAGAAGGTCGACCAAGAAAATGTGATTGTTGCCTACTTTATTGATTTACCCAAGGCATTTGACCCCATCAGCCATTCGAAATTATTATCAAAGCTGCCGAAATATAGTGTCCATGGCCGAGAGCTGTCCTGGTTGACTAATTACCTGTTTCATCGTAGAGCTATCGCACAATACAAACAAACACTCAAGGACTCTTTTTACTATCACTTCTAGAGTGCCACAGGGGTGGATCCTAGGCCCCCTGCTATTCCTGTCAGTTTTTAATGATCTGGTCGATGTAGTCAAGCATGCCCATATTCTCAAATATGCAGACGACACTGTTGTTTACGTCAGAGTTAAAAATGCGAAGGACACCTCAAACTTATTCTCCGCTGATTTATCGTCAATTTCCAGGTGGTGCCAGGAAAATGAGCTCCTTATGAATCTAAATCAGGACAAGACTAAAACTTTACTATCTGGCAATCCCAGAAACATCATGTAAAACATCAAGGATTTCGATATCTATACAAATAAATCAAAGATCTTTGTAACTGAACAATATAAATATTTAGCAGCACCTATCAATAGCTTCCTGAACACCTGAACACGAAATTATTTTTTGATAAATGATATAAGAAAGCTTCATCACGCCTAAACCTACTTGCGAAAGTAAGTTACTTGATGGATATTGATGTTGCCAAATCGATATACCAAGGTATGGTACTGCCTACGTTTACCCACTGCGGCCTACACCTACCAAGTTTCACAGCAACACAAGAGGGAAAACTGGTATCGCTACACCAAAAAGCCGGACAAATATTTAAGTCCAAAGAAATTCGATCCGTCAGCAACGCAGACAAGAAATGAGTTCGCCAATTTGTAGAATATTGCCTTGATAGAGAAGTTATAGACCCTTTCAAGGAATACATTACCCTGTCCTTACATCAAAAGAACACGCGTTTGCAATCTGATAGACACATGTTATGCTAGACACTTTCTTTTTATTCTTTATTTTACTGGATACAAGTTTAAAACAGCTAAGTAGTTGAAGTGTTTATCCAGTAAAAATATTCGTACATTATTATTATTACTATTAATATTACTTATTATCATTATTTCTAGCTTCAAGGATATATACTCACTAGTGTGCTATCTCACAAATCTGACAGATGCACTATCAAATATAGTTAACTGTACTCGAAAAGAAAAAGTTCATCATCTCCTGATAGCTTTCGTTGTAAACTTAAAGCTTTTCTCTTTGAGAACAAGTATTGATCATACAAAGCTCGTCATTCAGCCTCCGTCTGATACTAGATAGGTAATTTCTTAAATAGGGGGTGTTCTCTCCTCGATTAGCCTAGCTACCGAGAGAGTCCCTCTATAAGAAATTCCCTTACATACAATTCCTTTGCTTTTGTTGTGATGTAGTGCTTAAGTTGTGGTAATATTTGTCTTGTAATAGTTAATTAGTCTGCTTTTTATATCTAAATGCGTTGTATGTAGTAGTGGAAGTTTAAAGTTACATGAAACTGAAACTGAAATGAAGTTCCGAAACTGCGATGTAAACCGGAAATTTTTTACATCAACAAGCGAGGAGATAAGCAGCGTCATATTATTCCAGTACAGCAGGATCTTCAAAGCAAAATGTTCCACCGTTCGAAAAGTGGGACCATTGAATCCGCCGACTCCCAACTGAAGTTAATATGCCACTGTATAACATTGCCCCAACTCGCCTGTCTGTCATCTTGGCCTCCGTGCTGGTTAATCAATGTTTCCATAATGGCTAATACACTGGTTTTAAAGCGTATCTCAATGGGATTCGAGCCCCACACGCTTGGGTAATTGCACAAAGGTGAACGATTACCTTACAAGTGCATGACCGTGATCCACGTTCAGATCCATTTTCAACAATCTTAGCTCTTGAACCCCCAAAGGTGACTTCGCATAACTATATGAACCAAGCATGCCGCTTCCTATAACATTTTTCTAACTCGATGAATCAAGAGAGACAAATTAAAAAAAGGAATGATCACGATAGAAAGCATAGATATTGTTCGTATACTTCAATTTATACAGGATATTGATTCTGCTGAAATATATTTATATATATGTATATATTTCTACTTATAAGTCGTATATAAATTTATATTACAAATAGCTCTACATTGCAAATATTAATGTTTTGAGAATCTATGTTTATTTATTTCTATACACCTTTAAACATAGAATATGCAATGTAGCAGGCAAAACAACTCAAATGTTTTACTGTTTGGACCTGCCAAAGAGGGGGAAAGGAGCATTCGTGTATGTCACTTACGCAAAAACTCTACTTGGCAGTAAGTTTGGTATGAAGAGCGAAAGTTTATAAACCAAGGATGGACGGTTCTAGTTCTTTGTTGCGATTAATTTTTCATACATTGGGTTCTTGGGCAACTCGAAAAAAGAGGCTTTTCATTCACGTAACTGGCTAACAATAAACACTACTGTAACCTATGAAAATCCGTGCTGTTTGAATAGCCTCAATTGAATATTACGAAACGAGGCAAAATGGTACACAGGTGAAAATGAACCCCAAAGCTTCTTTGAAGCCAAAGCGCAATTAAATACTATCTTTGCTTTTCAGGTATAGCACTAAAAAGGTGTCTGGTAATGCGTTAAAATCAACAAAGCAAAACTCTCTATCTAAAAGCTACGGAAATGAGGCCCTTAGCAATCCCGATTGCTTCTACTTCCGATACTTCCATGTAAAATGCAAGAGAGAAAACCGGAGGTAGATAGCTGGTACATGTGGATTAGAACGGGCCTTGCGATCTCAAACAGTCATACAGCGTTTCGAATTACTTTTCATATATAAATCTCTTGATTGTGATGAATTACTAGAAGAATACTGCTCTAAGTGCGCCTGAGCAACACCGTGCGAATCTTCCAAGTCACTTTTAGGACTAGATACACTTGGTAAGCAAGAAGGCTGATTTACGCCAGAATCTTCATCATACCCAGAATGCAAACCGTATGTCCTATCCTGTGTTCTTTTTGTGTGTTTCCGTTTCGCATGGCTACTGCGGCTGTGCTTTTCGTTCCTCGCTACATATGACTTCCTTTTCCTCTGCCTCATTCGATCGTGCCCGTGACAATTCGATCGTGTTCGTGGCAGTTCCACGCTATTTGCCTTTGAGATGTTTGACCCAATACTCGCCTTACACCCATTATATCTGGATTTCTCCTTCACAGAATGCCGTCGAAGATCCAATGTTTCCTGACATGGAGGACATCCAGGCAAATCAACACATTCTTCTTCACACGTATTAGTCCCTTTACGTGTAAACTCGACTTCTGACTGCTGCGCTTGAGCAACGTGTTCCTGGACAGGTTGTTCGTTAATAACGTGTTCGTTAGCAGCGCGCTCGTGAGCAACGTGTCTGAGAGTAGAATTTGTCTCATGTCTGTTCTCAATATTTGACTTGTGTATTTTCAAACCTTCTCCCTCCCTTTTACTACTACAATTCGAAATAGGTCCATTCGCCTCGCTTATTGTTTCTGATCTTTCAGTGTCCTCTTGCACATCTTCGTCTCTCTCTTCTAATTCAAAATTTCTTTCACGCGTTGGCACAATCTCTACTACTCCTTTCTCTGGTACTTTCTCTAGTACCGTACATTCACTATTTGATCGTGCGCGCTTGCGTGCCAATGCTTTTGAAAAGCGAACTGCAGGAACTAGCCTTTTCCCACCAAGATACAATGAAGATGGTTCGAAAATTCTTGATTTTGGTGAGAAACGCGGACTGTCTTCATCATCACATCTGCTTTCTTCATCATCAGTTGAAAATCTAAGTGGTTCTAAAGTTACATTGATTATTTTCTCGCAACTGCTGCGTTTGTCACGCAGAACCACACCATCCCGCTGCGTCGATGTGCAATCATATTGAATCTCGTTTTGACCTCTAGACGCACCTGATACAACCTGCCTCTCACTACTGGATCCTGAAAAAGACTGGGCGACATTGCGCGAGGTTTCTGCCACCCTTTGAGGCGGACCATCCAACTCAGTACGCTCGTTCTGTCTACTTGGCAAATGCTTGCGGAGGCGCCGTCTGCGAAAAATATACAATATACACGTGATGAAAAATATAACAAGAACGATAGACAAAGACCCAAGAAGTACAAACATCACTATTTCAACCATAGTCGCCTTTCGATAATGCACGTATTTCTTTTTTATTTGTTCAATTCCACTTGTGGCGACGCGTTTCTTATTTTTCCCGCCAATCTTCCAAAACTGATAAAACTCCAGCGTGTGTGGTGTTGTTCTTCCAACCGGCAAGTCAGTTTTCCGCAATACAACCTCGTTCTCGCGATTCCTCTTTGGACTAAGGACGACAGACATTACACCATTCATGATGGAACAGGGGAAGTCAACATCGATTCTTTTCCGCTTCAAAAATTCCATAACTCTTTCGTTCGAACTGTTACTATACTGAGTGACCAAATATTTTACAAGACACCTCTCATGCTTTTGCAATACGTCGTTAAAGAACTTTCTCAGGTATGTTGGGAATAACATCTTCAGTGTATAAGACTGAATGGAACTTATCCCCGTGCCAATAAAGTGATCGACCGCCCTGTACCTAACATCGCTAACATCAAGGATCTTCATCAGATCTTTCTTATTCAACGCGTCCAACGCGGCGAGAACAAATCTTGCCTCGAGAGCCCGCGAATTCGCTTTTATCAAGTGCATATGAAATTTGACCTCAAGACGTCGTCCAACTATGGAGCTGTTCAAGAGATGTGTAAAATACGCGCTGTAAGGTAAATTATGCTGTGAAGTCATATTGTGCAAATCATCCAGCTTAATTCGATTATGCTCCGCAAACCTTCCCATTATCCATTGCATCTTGGCGCGAAAGCCTCGTTTCCATGTTTTTACCTGATCGTCAACGAGCTCGACAGAGATGATCATATCAGTGGTTCGGTACTTTTTGCCAGCAAGCACTTTAATGCAACGGTCTGCCACCCTTACAATTGATACACTTTCCAACAAAGCTTTCTCTGACTTCTTGATGATGTTTCCAACTTCATACAAGCTCATTTTTGACACAGAATTCACTGAGTTCTCCGAAGCATCGAAAGGTTTCAAAACACTCCTGCGCCCAATCTCAAACAACATCTCGCACTGAAATGGCAACGGCAAATTGTTGTACAAAGATGGGAGCTCTTTTCTAATAAACTCCAACCGACTCACTTTCTTTACGGATAACTTTCTGCCATCTTTCATCCTAAATAGCTTTCTAAAGTGGTTAACTTTAGACTTCCAGTGTCGACAAGACCGTCGTTTATTAGGCTTCTGGCGTGACGACTTCCAAGAACTTTCAAGTTTGGCTATCAAGTCTTGAGTTTGAGAAAATCTTACGCCCAACTTGGCAGCGAGCTGGGCAACGAAATGACAATGCCTCCTGGCTGACAAAGAATTTAACAATGACATTAACGTGCCTCCAAAAATGCTCCTTGCAGCTTCTTTATCAAGATGAAGTGTGTCATCTAAGAAAGATGGCGACTGTAAATCGAGTCCATCGCATAAAGTCAGGACAGCAAAGAAACCTAAAAAATGATGGAAAATGTAAATACTAAAACGAATTGCTTAACATTCAATCAAAGATCAAGAATCACTGAATCATTATTAAAAGCTCATTTGTTCGAAACGAGTCCAGAAGTATTATACGAGGCCCCGTGTGCTACCCTATATTTTACCATTTTGACCAGCAAACGTCTGTCACCTGGCCAGAGGATGGGGGAGATCAGTGGGGAAGACATAAAAAATAGATGTAAAATATGTAAGACATAAAAACTGAGATATTGTGAGGTTGGAGGTATATTTCTCAAAAATGCACTGACGCTATTGAAAAACCAATTTTATGCATAAAATTTACTAAACTATAAAAGCAACTTAAAGTCTACAAAAATGGACCTCAATATCAAGCCCTCTTTCGTTGATCAAAACTTGGCTAAACGGGAGAATTCGATTTAAAAGAAGCTCGAGTTTTGTATGGGGCTTGTACTCTATGCTTCGCAGAAACAAAGTTTTCCTTCACATCCGTTTGCTCAACCCTGATAAAAAAGGCTTCGTAGAATTTTTGAGATATCAAATATTTAATTACACTCTTACACAAGAACCAGTAAAACTGAGGTCCAGGCTGGCTGTTCTTAAATTTTCAAAATTCTGAGGATGAATCGTTCTTAATTTGGTTTCAAATTATAGGGATGTGAGCAACTTAGACTGTTAACACAGTAGCTAGTTTTGCCAGGTTCATGTCAATATGACATTGAAGAGCATGTATCGTTGTCCAAAAATACATTTTTCGACAATGCTTCAGTCTTAGCTTGTTCTTAACTTCCCGTCAACTTTGAGGCTCTCAAACAAGCCCTTAAACAAAATAATTTTGTGCATGCAACCAGAATATCGTCCTCGAGTAGGGCTTTTCTGAATGTCTGAAAAACTACACACTTCTTTCTAAGAACACCAACTTTTTACTGAGCTTCAATATTCCTACATTTTTTTATTCTAAGCCTAAGAATATTGCTAAACTATTCTCAAATTTTTAGTGATTTTAAGCAAGAACACTCGTAATGACTATATTTTTATTATAAAAAGTGTATCACTGAAACTGCTCGAAGAGTTGCTTAGTCGCATCAACGCATGATATGACTAGTAGGCCAGACAAGTGAACCTCATATTTGCTTTGTTATCTAAAGAAAACTCAAATGAGAAAAAGATCTAAGCCTTCGTGGAACTTAAGTCTTGCAATATTCTTAGATTTTTCTTAACTTTCGGTGGATTTGAGCTTGATATTCTAATAGGCTATATTCTTATAAAAAGTGTGAAGACGTTACATAAAAAATGTTCAACCTAGGCTACACGCTTTTCTATAAGGCGCCTAGCTCAAGGCCTAGTTCCAAAAGTTCCTTATTTTTGAACCTCCAATGATCAAATTGTAGTTCTAGAAGTTCCCTGACAGTTCCTTAATTTTCAGCGAACACCTACTACCATAAAAATGGTACAGATACAACGAAAACATTGAAATCTTGAATTTTGCCTTTAATTTTGGCTGTAACGCAAGATCAATGAAAAATGAGGGACTGAACGCAAGTATAGCAAACAATGTATGCGGGGTTTGGCTATAAATGAATGGAACCAGCTTCCTAATTCTTGATTGTTTGATGTTATAAAAATTGTTCAAATTGAAAAGTTCCTTGGGGAACTTTCCTTCAGTAGTATAAGTTCTTTAAATATTTCGGCATTCTACATGTAGGTTCCTTATAAAAAAGCGTGTAAAAGCATAACCCCCCGAAAAAAGGACGGGCTAATGGCGAACAGCATGGAATGCCAACTGAAACTCCGCAACTGGCGTCATTGTGTTCCGTTTCATGCCATCCGGATATATGCAAAAAAGTAGGATAACTCGCTGGCATGCTTAAGGTGTGACGCAACATCACAGCTGGCTAACAACAACAGAGTTCGAGATGCTTCACAGCGGCAAGAAAACATACTGCGCATTAATGGCTGTCTAGTCCTATCTCAGAAAATAAACCTGAGCAAGGTTCGAAATGAAGGAGATATCATATAAGCACTTGAATCTGGAATCCCATTTGATTTCAAATAGGATCGATAACGAGGCCAATACAAAGAGTGCACTGAACAGCCTCGTTATCGACCCATCAAAACATCATATAGGTTTCAGATATTTACCATCGTACCTACGGATACACAATAAAAGCGACTTCTGTCTTTAAAAGAAAGTTGTTTATAAGAAAGTGGCGTCCCATTGCTCTAAAAAGACAACAAAGTTCAACATCGGGTTTTTGAGACTAAAAGATGACAATATCATTTACATTTACATGTGAAATTCAAAGTTCACACAAATCCGTCCTCTCTGAGAGGTCACACATACTCAACCTTCCAAGCAAAGTAGACTAATAGGAACGATTTAGAACTGAAATCACGAAAAGGCTATGAACGCCACACTACTGGGTCAAAAACACTTTCTTACGAAAAAACGTGCACGGTTGGAAAATACGTTGGACTAATTTGAATTCGATATCTTCCAAACGGGATGTGATTCAGATTTCAGATTTCAGATTTTAGATTTCAGACTTCAGATTTTAATTTCTACCAATAGTCTACTTACAATTTACATTGCATAGGTAAAACAGCTATTGAAGAATAAACATAAAACATAAACATAACATGGTTAAAGCCAAAACTGTATGTACTAGATACTTCGAGGCAAAACCAGAACTTGTATTGTTGATTGTGGATCATACGAGGGATCTGTCCCCAAACTAAGATGGGCCTCTCCTCCTCTGTTTCAATGGATAGATGTTGCCACTTTTAACATTTTTCAAAAGGGAAATATTGTTTTTAAGAGTGAGTCCTTAGAAAACACCCACTACTGCATGTTGACATATAGAGTCAGCACTATAATTGTTAAGGCATATATTATTTTGGATAAAACAAATGAGAAATTCAACAACAATAATGATTTAATATGTAGAGCACATACAAAGATAGCACAGGACAGTACATCTTTAGGATCGGATTTCCTGCTTTGTTTGTTGCAAAAAAGGAAAGTACTAGTGTTGACATGGAAACAAAGAGTAGAAAATTTCAGGAATGTTTGTTCCCACACACACGCTCTCAAAAGTCAAGTCTTCTGAAATTCTGTCTTGCGATTTCTTGTAATGAGAAAGCTCGATGCAGCGGCCAATCCGCGGGCTTGTCTTGAAAAAATCTCTGAGATAAAAATCCGCAATGGCGGAGGAGTGTTGGTTTTATAAAATCTAAAGATCTAACCATAAAAGTTGGTTTCAAACAGAAGAGAAAATTAATAATGATCAGCTCTATACTTAGAAAAGAACTCGATTACACGAAAACACACGAAGTACCTTTGTATTGTTAAAAGTTGCGAGATTTGAGAATTTGTCAAACAAATCCGAAATGACGGTAAATTTTTGTCGCTAACTAAGCCGGCTTGAAACGTCCAGATTTCAGTATGTCGGATTAGAACAACTACGAATGCCAACCCCGTCCATTCGATGAATTTAACGGCAAAGGCCTCATAAGGATTATGGTGCTCAGTTCTTGCAAGCGCACGTTTGTATCAAGGATGTTAAAGACACTTTACTGCCACCCGCGGAAGTGCTTACGATCTATCGCATAAAATCTAACATGTCGGCAGTGTTTATACATTCTAAAATTGATCACCCTGACGTGGCCGACATCTTCCAGCGCACGCAAGATCTTAATGTGCTATGGCGTCAAAAACATGGCGGCAAAATAAACAGCAATGTTTAGCAAAATAAGTGTCAACAACTTGCAATGATTTACAAATACTCATTTCTTTGTATAAATTTGGTTAGAATCTGCTTGCAATTCACCAACACTGAAGTATGAGGTGTTGGACTAGCTCTTGATGACGCAAACAACAACGGAGGTAGTAGCATGTATCTCGCTGACATGCGGCAGTAACTCCAGATTTTAGAGTCCCATAAATGTAATCCATTAAGCCTTATGGCTAGAAGCGTCCTATCACATTCCTGTAACCAAAAATGCTCTGAATATCCCAATTATATCGTTTGCTATTCACTCCTTACCGGGGGCGTGCCTCCAAGGAAGAGGGTGAGGGGTTTTCACACCACCTCACTTTTGCAGCTGCAGCCGTCAGAAACTTTTTCTTTTTGTGGGGGTAAAGTTGGCACAAGGAACAAGGGTTGTCTGTAATTATGGTGTTGTGTTCAAAACTGCATGTAGACTTCATCTGCTACACCCCCACTCAAAAGCAATTCGGCACACAACAGGTTCTCACTAATTACAAACATATTCACGCCCCTCAAAGAGAGAACGATGTTAATAAACTGCCTCAAACAAAGCTAAACTTTATCTCTCTATTTCATAGCTAAAAATAAAGCAAAACCGACAACTTTGTGAACTAAAGATTGAGATTAAAGTATCAATTCTGGCTGACGTATTACTCTCAAATTTGTATCGTCTTAATACTACCTATAATCTAGTTTATAAAGAGGGTTAAATCACCGACATGAGACTTGCTCAAGTAACTGCGGAGCACTTGCTATAATACTATTTAACAACATCCAAGCCCTACTCAAACCCCAGTGGCACCACGGGGGAGGGGGACTAAAGGGTCACGCCCCCTAGTTTTCTGCAGGAACGAGTTTCTAATTTGGCCAAATTCCAGGAGAAAGAGTTGGCGGGGGGGGGGGGACGAGATTCCTGGCAAAGTATGATTCTTTGTTGTATCACATGCACTGAAGGGCGTGGTACATCGGGAAGGGCGTGGTCTGTTAAGATCATTATCCCGCTTTAGTTCTTGTCTGTGGTGGCCGGCACCGTCCGTAGTTGAGCATGATGAAACTGAGAGCTTCTGCAGGTGCTATTGGCAGGTATAACCATTAAGATGTTAGAGCTGCACGCTATTTTGGCACAGGGAAGTCGGACCATGTCCAATACCTCATTTAAACTGTTCGAAATTAAACACATACAAGGTTATACAAAAAGAAAACTACAACATGAATTATTAAGGGGGTGGTTTATACTTCTAAGTTAAGAATTCACCAAATTAGAATAGGCTCATTGGAAAGAGGGCCCAGCCCCCAAAACTCCCTAATTTTAACCGAGGGTGCTAAACCCCTAAGATTTCGTCCGTGGCACTCTAATTCTCACTGGTACTGTGCTAAAGTGATAACGTTCGGTTTCCCAAATAACTTGCCAATCTTTCGTAAGAAATGAACAAAACTTCTGAAACTGTACACGTGTACAATGCACGATAAAAGTCTTGCCACAACCCATTTGCTCTTGCCTCGCCTACATCGACCCTTTCAGTTTGCCTGTGTCAATAGTTTGGCTATTTTCTTTAGAAATAACCAGTATGGCTATTCATAGAGAAGCAAGAAAAACTTCACAAAAAGCTCTGGGCAGGGAAGATCAATAGCTTGTTTAGAATTCCACAAATGATGAGAAGCGATGTTTAACTGGGCGTTGCTGACATGATTTGCACTAGTAAAACAGACCGAAAGAGACTGATGATGAAGATGATGAAGATTATGAAGAAGATGAAGACGAAGAAGACGAAGATGATGATGATGCAAATAATGAAGAAGATTACGATAATAAAGAGGATGAAGAAGATGAAGATGATGCAAATAATGAAGAAGATGAAGGTAATCAAGAAGATGAAGGTAATGAAGAAGATGAAGAAGATGATGATGATCATAAAGATGATCATAAAGAACATGATCATAAAGATGATGATCATGATAATGATCATGGTGATGGGAGTGATGACACTGGCAAGACCATGGTTAGAGACCTTGTGATGATGAGCGGGCACAGAGCTGCAGTTCTGCCAAGTAAACGCTGGGGTGTAGTTGCCTCAATCACATATTCTAAACAAGTGGCAGGCGGTCCGCTGACCCTAGGGTCAGCACAGGTCCCGTAAAGGGTTAATGGAATGAAGAAGAAGACAACAGGGATGCTCACAATGATGCCCATGATGCTCATGATGATGACGATAATATTGACTTCCCAAAAAGAACTGATCAGTGTCCCAAATACAGTAAGGTACACGCAGAAACCCTTGCGCAACGGGTACTGGCCTGCATCGATATCATTCCTCTCCATGGGCCCTTCGATGAATACGGTGCGTAAATCCAAACGTTGACTTCGCTCAAGTATAACAGACTTAAGCAAAGTCCTAAAAGAGCCCCCTTTACACTCCCAAGGTGAATCTGACGTTTAGCGTGCGCCGATCCTTCGTGCGCAATACTCTATGCACCACAAGCACTAATTGCGCAGTTTCCTCTGCGTAAAAACGTCCTTAGTAGGACATAAATGGTTTGAATCATAAGTAGAAAAAGTGAACTGCAGTTCTGCAGTTCTGCGCCAAAAATAGGCAGAAAGAGGCAACTGCAGTTCTGCGCCAAATATTTGCGCTAAAACATCTTAGAAGCTCTGCTCCGAAGATCTTCCAGAAATTTGTCCTCAGGTTTACCATGGTTACACCCTAAGCTAACCTCACCATTAACCCAAACCACGATCAGTTGAACAAATAATGCTTCCTATTTTCTCGTGGATTCACATCGTCCAATGGCAAAAGTCCTGAAGCCACTGCCTCACCTGCGTACGACAGTTCCACTCTTTGGCTATCCCTTAATGAACTCTCCAACAAACGGGTTCAATACTCAAAACATGACAAACATATACAACTTAGTTTTCTACGCAAAAAGAAGCTCTCTAATAATCTTTGATTGCGATCTCCTAATTCAATTCGAATCGCCATAATCCAATTACCAAACCAGCCTAATCGGAAACTATCAAAAGCGATCATTTATCTAGCCTTCTCATCTCCATTCTATACTGTAAAACACATACAGCGTGGTCAACTCTCGGGGAGTATGGAATTTCTAGTACCTTGTCGACGTAAATTTAGCCCAGCAACACAAAGACGTGTTGTTTCAGAGAATGTTACAATTTTCAACGAAATGGCTTTGCAAAAATTCTTGGGAGTATAGATAAATCAATGCTAAATTCCACAGAGCTCTGTAAAACTGATGACCTTCATCTAGGCTTGACATTAATTTTCAATGAATAAAGATAAATGTTGTGGTATTTCAAAAGCTATGAATAAGGTATAACTGAGTCTAAAGCTTGTTTTGCAGACTGGAAAAAGAGGTTCCCCATCAGATACGTAGGAGAAGGGGGGCATTGGGGACAATAAACACCGCCAATATTGTGCCTCTGCTTATTTGCTTTGAAGCAAACAAAGGTTTGGAGTAAGTGCCTTTCAACTCCTGTGCCACTACACCATCCGTGTGTTTCTATAACTGTGCCCCTCCGCAGTAGTGTGATGCTAAATTGGTACAAGAAGCCTCTTTCAAGTGTGAAGGGTTCTACACCCCTGCCCCATATTCGTCATAACTGGTACCCAATCCCCTCTCAAATATGTAACAATTGATTGGTCGACAACCATGATATAAAGTTCTGTTTCTTACAAGCCGCGGTGTAGAAAAGATGAGTTATTATCAGGGAGTGTGCAAAATGCGAAATTTTCTTATGGGGGTAAAACCATTGATGGCAAATAGGTGTTTATCACTACCTATATATGGATGTATGTATTGTATGTATATATTGGTATATATTCGTATAAGTTGTAACAGCTAAAACTGAACTTGGGAATTTACTAAATTTTATGGTTGGCATAAAAACTGACAATAACACCAGAACTTCTGAAAAAGCTTTACAACTGTATGGTTCTACCAGCGGTAAAAGGATCGGCGTGGAAGTGCAGAGGTGCCAAGATGTGGAATAGCCTCTCAACTGAGTGCAAAGACACAAGATCACTACGTGTCTTCAAATCCCTCCTAAAGTAATTTTAAATCTTCAGTTTTTCTTTTCCTCTGATTTTACTTACAAGAATTGACGTTCTTAGAACTATTTTGATATTTAATTTTTATTTCTACTTTGTTCTACAATTATTATAAGTATTTTATTGTATTAGATTGTAATTCTATATTCTTTTAATGGAGGGCCCCTCGAAAATCAGCTAAGCTGAAGGGCCACCCCCCCCCAAAATATGTAGAAATGAAATGAAATGAAAGGGCCGACTTATTACTATTTCGACCGAAAAGCGGCGTTATTTCTTGAAAGTACTGACAACTTTAAGAGGTGAAATGGAAAGGGATAAATCAATCGGGGCCTACGGTTACTAATTATCCCAGCAGTGAGTGCTGGTGACTGAGCAGCACGTACAGTAAGCCCCAATCAGTCCAAAAAATAACGAACGTACAATTGTGTTTAAGAAATATATATTTTTCCAATAATGTACCCCAATACATACAATTACTGTCGTTTATTTCATATTTTCCGAAACAATAATTTTAGTAAAAGTTATCGAATCCAGGATCCAATCTGTATCAAAAGTCAAAACTGTATCGAAAAGCGGATATAGAAACTTGGAAGGATAGAAGGAAGAAATGGAAGAAGAAAAAGAGGGCAAAATTAAGATTAGTAGAATCTGGCGACGAAAGCGATGTTAGTTATTATGATTATGAAAATTTAGCTGAAAAAGATACACACTTGACCGCATTTGACAAACGATGAAGTTCTTGAAATCAACGGCTCTAGGACTTTCAACAAAATAAAAACTGCTAGAAGTGTGTAAATAAGTACACTATTATTTTCTCAATGTCTTACTTAAATATGGGCTAAAGAGGCGGTAGATAGCCAGAGAAAGACGCGAGTGTAAGACCATGATCACCTACGTCCTTAATGGGCATGGTACCCAAAGAAGAAGAAGAGGCGGTAGACCAAAGTTCTTCTAAGGCGTTATAAAGCCGAGGCGTAAACGGGACTGATAAAGTATTCTATTTTAGACGGCCTTGATTAGCTGCTCTATGCTATGTCAATTAAGTTTACAGTAAATAAATTGACTATTTTATTGTATTTATTACCGGTATTCTGTCCCAACTTGGCTCAAATACTCGAAGATGAGATGGCGCGTTTGGACTGATGACGTGTTTAGCACACAACTGCTATGCTTGCGGAAATCTCGCAATTAAAGATTTCATTAGAGAAGCAGATTCAGAGTACGGAAAGCAACAGTCTTGCGGGTATACTAGTTTCCGATACTTTGACTGCAATATCAAAAGTGCTCGTGAGCACAAAGCTGCGAAGTCGAAAGGTTGGCAGAGCAGCAGCATGAAAAGTAAAAAGAGCAAGATGGCTGGGTGACTGATGGCTTCAAATGCCCACTTCATGAATCAACCTCCCCCCCCCCTTACCTGGTGCAGGTGAATTACATATAAGCACCACGCAGGATGAATCATGCCGGCTAGGCAAGGAGATTTCATAAAATCAGACAATCCTAGCTCAGTGTGTCCATTATATCCGACGTAGGCTGGATGGATTTGACTCTGGTCCCTGGGAAAGCGCATGGAATTCAAAATGATCCTACTGGAGCATGACAGGTAGCACTGAGACGCACGTCTAAGGCCTTGAAATCAATAAAAGATCAAAATCAATCGTTTGATATTTAGCAACCTACCGTATATTGGTAATAGCAGGGGACTTTGAAGATTCATATTTGGCGTCAACTTGAGCCTCTAGTCCAAATTTGTGGCTTTCATGAATTCCAGTGCCGTGGCAGACTCATTTTTCAAACTTCCGCTTGCCTAAGAAGAAAACTGTGCCTTAAATCATGTCCGCATTGGATCCAATAGAAATAAGCACATCTATGTATAATTTCACGTTACTTTACCATCCTAACTTAACAACATTTGCTACGTCAATTGGGCTGAAAGTCAGCATGCAACAGTCTTTACTTACGTTAGGTGATCGCTTTCAGCAGGGACGCTGATCAGGCGAACAGTGACATAAGTCTTCGTACAGTTCGTGCTAAGGTAGACTGATAGTTTATCGATATCATAGATCAAACTTTAAACCCTGCAATAGATCAAGCAAGGCCTATCAAAAACAACAGACTGCGATGGCACAGTAGGCTGCAGTTGCGCCTCTTGTTACCCCCACGAAACCTGTTAACACCCTAGCGACAGAAAGGCTGTGACATTCCATTTGGATATGGACGGCACGAGGACATGACATTTACGCCACCGTACGTAAGCAGATAGGTCGAGAGCGTTGACACTAACGATTTGTGTAACAACACAGAACAAAACCTGTGCAGAAGCGAACTTATATGTTTCTGTTTAGGTTCGTAAGCCCTCCACATAAGCAACGTATAATGGTGATAAAGAAACTAGAATTGTGTCTAGAACTTTACAGGTTGGGGGAAGGGGGGGGGTCAGGGCTTGGGTACGCTCGATCAGCGATGGCAATCGTACAGTACTAAAAACGAAGTTATCAATAGCTGCACTTGTGCACTGTATTTTCCTTCCCCTTCACATCATTTCACAAAATAAAAAATTACTATTATCCCCATCGACACCCCATAAATGTTCAAATGTTTTCTGGACAACTTTCAAGGACTTTTTCGCTCCCTTTCCACGATATACTATGAGTTGGGCCCCAATAAGTTCCGTGCCGAAGTATGGGGTGTGGTTGGGGGTGTGAAACCTAACTTATGCAGAAGGCGTCGGAAACTGTCGGCTCGACAGCAAAAGTTGTCATAACGATTGTGGTAAGTAAGGCGCCTTGTGTAAACTTGTTGGTAAAGTTCCCAAGAGCAAATATTTCTCTCTTTCAGTAAAACAACAAGCTAGCTGGATCTTCTTCTCAACACACCTTTGTGAAAAATGGCGCTATTTGGTATGTCGTAAGAACTCCTCCTAATTGAATATGTCACGATGTGACTTTAAATAAGACCAATCGGTCAATTACAGGTTCATAATAAAGCTTCCTTCGCGGAGAGAATTAAAATAATAACCATTAAAAGGCATTTCACGCTCTGGCAGGAAGTTTCAAAATGGCCCCCATCCAAGTAATTTCCCCTGGACAAATGGATCCAATTATATAATGAATGCTGTAAACCAATTTGGCCTTCTCAATCCCGTAAACACAACAGTGCCTTTTCTAAATCATTTCCCAGACTTTCCCTTGTCAAGCTGGGCCTACATTAGCGAAGTCCAGCAGTAAATGGCGAGGACTAATAAAGATTGAATGCCTTTCGAGTTGTCGTAATGAAGAACCCATGATTTCATTGTATTCACAAGGCAGATATGATACCATCAACTATTTGACCTTACCCTGCTGTAACAAAAGCGTAATCCCTACACACATGCCTTGCCAAAATAAACCAGTGGGGGGGTTGCCGTTAAGGATAAAGCAAGAATTTCTCGCCACACCAGTGCTGAATGTAGGTCAAATTGACTTCTACGCGAACTTCCAATGACTTATTTGATCACTGGAAGCGCTTAATTCAATTTTGCCTCGGTTTTACATGGCAACCACGAACCACGTTCAGTTAACTATAACATCACTCCAATCGCATCAAGCCAAAGAATTCACAAAACCAATCAAGCAAGCGTGTGTTAAACACTTTTCTCTCTCTCCACGGTCGCCCAGGCACATCTATTCCACATTCCACTTATAACTTAACTTCTACTCTCTTTCTGTTCAAGCCTAACCAATATTCTCTCCGGAACAGCATCCTACAAAGAGGTTGTTTGGTATCAAAGTTATTATTTTTTGCTATCGATGAGAAGTTCTGTTGGATTCAACCGGCCCCCCGTGTCGCACCATTGGATGAAAATTAACGTCAAATAAGTGGGAGCCAGGTAAACTCAAAGTCGACAGGGTACTTACTAAACTCAACAGCGAAGGAGTGGGGGGTCCGAAAGGGAAATATGCGTAAAGTTTTTTTACATCAACTTTCTATCTACCAACATTACACCCATCCAGCAAAAGAACTTTGCAGTAATGCCAGAAAGTGTTTTGTCAGTTGAGATAAGCCGCGCCATGTCTTAGTGTTTTTGAACTTGACAACGCTTCTCAAGGGGAAACGCCGAAATGTCATGCCATGACAAATATCACTTTACTGGTCAAAAGTTCTTGCAGAAATTCAAACGAGAACAAAGTGAATTCCACACTTATCAAGACCTTTAATACTCTACAGCCAAAAGTCGATTGTTATAAGATTCAAGTCAAACATTAATATATATCATTGAAAATATGGAATTTAACCACTTAGTAACAGCATCAGTAATCAGAGAGAAGTTTGCCGGAAATATCACTCTAATATGGCCACATAACGGGATGCATACATAACTGCAAAAGCTCATCTGATCAGATTTACATGTAAAAGAAAAAACATCACTTTTTCATTCGATGAGCATCTGATATTTCTACATATTGTTAGCAACATGCTTGTACTCGACACAGCTATAAACAGCGATATCCGTGGCTAGTCAAATAAAAGCGAAGCCAAAGGTCTGCAACCTTCTTATTATCGATACATCATGGAAATATAGGAACTCCTCCATTTTAGCCATTTTAAGAAGTATAGATTTAACAAAAGCAATATGTATATACCTTAGGCATTGACAATTGGATGATGAATTACCTATGTCAGCTTTGACGTATCACACAAGTTGTTTACGTGACTTCTCAAAGCAAACGACGCTTCCTATCATCTAAGTAACATAGAGAGATGTCAGTAGATCAAGTTCAAGGATAAACATACCTTTGACTCGAGAATAACTTCCCGGCATGTGCTCCTTAACGTGAGAAGAATTCTCCTGCAGGAATGGAGAGATGAGCTACCGACCCGTAGCGCTACTTCTCATCTGGGTTTGACGGAAAACAAAATGAAAAGACCAAATCAAATAGAGCCACGATTCGCTAGCTAAACATCTCGCTGTATTCGTGCAAACTAAATACAATGACCGTCCAACATGCTATCGCGAACACAGCAAAACAATCGGGGATTCTTTGCCCATGAACGGACTATCTCATTGAGCAGGGGGGTCAACTCAGTTAGTTGCTCGAAATCAAACACTAGATACTATATGGTGACGATAATGAAATATGAAATGTTGAACCCCTTCACGTGGCAACAAAATTACTTTACCATTCATACTTCGAATTTTGTTAGGAAGGCAGTGGACACGGCGCTAGTTTAAATTTAGCAGTTAACCGCTCAAGATACAGCAAACTAGACGGCCATTTGCCCATCTATGCTTTTGGAAATAGGAGATGTGACATAGGCAACATTGACTATCTTGAAATTAGTGATCATAGTAATCATCATCATAATAATCACAGTAATCATTATCATAAGTATCACAATCCCAGTAATCATCATCAAGATAATCACAAATCATTACGTGAGGCATCAAGTACATCTGTAATCATATAGCATCAAAAATCATGACATATGCCATCCTCAATATAATAATATATAATATGCTATAATATGATATTATATAATGTAATATAACATAATATAATGTACTATACTAGAATAAAATATAATATTATATGAGATAATATAAAAAAGATAGAATATGAAATAAAGGTCTGTAATATAATATAATATAATATAATATAATATAGTATAAAATAATATAGTATAATGTAATATAATATAATATAATATAATACAATATAATGTAATATAACAATGAACAATATTTAACAGTTCGACTTGGTCAGCAGTAAATCTCACATAAATCCTTGAAAATCTTTCAAACATTATAGTAAAGTTAAGAAAGTTTAAAGTTTAGTACAATGAAATAGACAAACTTAAGCCTAGTCCAGTTCATTGTTAACAAACATCTATAAGATTATAGAAACGAACTGCTTCAAATTCTCTTTTAATCGTAGGATGGATATTTCGCATCGTACTGATTTTTCAAGTCTGTTGTTTGTAAGTACCCCACTTTGTACCAGTTTTAGTGCTCGCTTTAGGCGAGACATTCGGAAATAAAAACTTCTTTGAGTTTGTTGTATTGATTGAGGTGGCTGAGCTTATTTTAGTTTATTTTCGTCTGGGAATCTTCAGACATTGTAAAACTGCAATTAACAAACGATATCAATTACATCATACAGATACTTTGCTACAAAACGAGGCCAGTGATCGCGCACAACTTCCAAACGAGTTCGCTTTATTCCTGTATGCTTCAATTACAGGTTTCTTTGGTTTCCTTAGAGACTTGGGGATTTATCAGTCTTACTAGCACGTGTAGTACTGTCCCCCCTAACATGTTTGCAAATGACCTAGCTTCTAAATCCCTTGTTAATCCCATTTCTATTGTTCAGTATATGCTCCTTCCTTGTAACGATGATCACTTTCCTAATCTGTGTCATTTTCCTAGTCACAATTTGAAAATGTGTTTATTAGCAAAGACTTATCATATAATTACCGTTACTCAGGCTTTTATGCATTTTCTGACAACATAAACGACAGAGATGAATGCAGCGATTTTTGACTCCGTACTATGTAATGTTTAAATATTGCAGAAGTTTACGGTGGGTAACCTAGAAGGCGTTTTACGAAAGTAAGGCAGAGTTGTTTGAGAGGCATTCTTCCCAATGACTGGATGAGTGACTGAATGAATGAACGAGTGAATGTAAGAATTAATGAATTAATGAATGAATGAATGAATGAATGAATGAATGAATGAATGAATGAATGAATGAATGAAGGACATTAATGATGAATGATTGGGGAAGTGAATAAGGGAATTAGTCAAAAAAGCGAATAAATTATGGAATGAATGAGTTAAAAAATAAATGTTTATCAGATAGGTAGGCTTTAGATCTATGTCAAATTTTGCTGTTGTTCCTTCTGATTCAAGTTATTTCACCGAATAATTTTACTCCAGTCCAATGCCCTTGGTCTTCTCCAACAGGTGATTTACAGCAAGCTGAGGTGCGTTAAATTCAAACACATATTGTTTTGCGGCTATACCAACGACTCATTGAAATGCACTTGAAACTTAGTGACTCTCGAGCATCAACACGTATTGCTTTCTTTCAAAAAACCGTATGGCGATCAGTATATTAATACCTCACCACTAAGTAAGATTAAACAGAAAGGCATGGGATATTTGTCGTATTGTGTCAAATAAAGAAGAGAAAGCTCGCCTCTTGATAAACTTAAAGCTGTAATGATGTATATTGAAGTTGATTAATTAAAGATACAAAGGCCAGGCCGTAAAAGCAAACATTGGTGCGAGAAAGACAAAAGTGACTGCTTACAGAGGTGCATCAATTGTAAAGGATCGGTTATATCTTTGGCTCTATATGATTTCACGAATCAAAGGAACTATTGTCTAAACGAGTCAGTGGAGCAATATAGGCCTACGCTAAACAATTATCTGATGCAAAACATCGGTGCAAAATAACAGAGAATCAAAATGAGTTAACTCATGTTAGCATTCACTAAAACTGTTCGCTAAGGTCTAATAAGGCCTATCTTAGAAAACGTGACGTCCTTGAAAGCACATATTACAGAATACATGAAAAGTTGGAAGTATATTACAGTACGCTGAAAGTGCTTATTGTCAGAAATTCATCCAAATTAGTATTTAATTACTATTATACTCCCAACCAACTTTAAATATTGTTATATGATCCAGGGACTTGCCAATAGAAATGTTACGTCACATGGGCGGCGGGCCGGGGAGCGGGGGCTGTATCTCCTCAACTTTTTATAGCAAATGTACGCATTTTAGCACCCTCTATATCCCCGCAATTTTAATCTGTCCATTCGAGCTCCCCCCCCCCCCACCAAACAATGGTGCTCCGCTGCGCCTGCGTCGACAAAATCTTTCCATGGTTTACACGCGTACTTACAATATTGACTACAGTCAGCGAATCAAATTTGCCACACTCCCCTCCTGACATTCTCTGGGGATGGTCCTGAAATCACCAGAACATGAAACTCTAAATAGTGGCCAAAAAGTGAACCAAGAGGCTTGGACTTATTCCTCGTTTACATGAAAAATCCATGAATGAAAACGAGGTCTTCTATTTAATTTCGTAAATTCGTCAAAAATTTCGTCTTAAGTAGTACAAATTCCTTGGATTTGTT
This sequence comes from Mastigias papua, assembly GCA_964019165.1. Lineage (NCBI taxonomy): Eukaryota > Metazoa > Cnidaria > Scyphozoa > Rhizostomeae > Mastigiidae > Mastigias > Mastigias papua. The sequence goes on from OZ025274.1 coordinate 15,324,682, forward strand.
GACCTCCTATCTCCCTTTTGAAAGAAAAACATGTGCACATATGAGGTGGCTGTCCTCTCAAAGTATTGATATGTTTCCTAAACCTCTCGTGGACATTTTATTTTATTCTGCTTGCTAGTCTCTACCTAGTGTGTCCTTTCGAGCTAGATAAATTAAAACAACTTGTCATTAAGAACGGATACCCAGAAGATGTCCCTCTAGGTTAATTAAGGAAAAAATTAGCTAAACCAAGTTACCAGTCAAGTGTCATATTTCTTCAGTCACGTGATTTTGAATCCAGTTGTTTGGTTATAGTTTATTTTGCTATTATCTGGCGAATTTCAGGCCATCGTTTTATACTTTGGTGAATGCTAGAGATGAAAAAGTACTTTAATTATTTTTTAACTTGTCTGAGCGTTTCACATGAATGTAAAATGGAACAAAATGAGCTACGTATTTAATAGATATAAGACTTAACAACAAAAGAAAACAAAATGTTTAACGCAACGTTGTTGTTTCTGATTTGTTCACAACCTTTGGAGGTGTGGGTGCTCTTTAGTGTTGCTTGGAGAAGCTTTTTGCATTTGAATCAAAAGATAACTATTCGTGAACACATAGGGGGCAGTCATAGTGGTTTGCTCCACCTGGTATTGTCTTCGTAGCGTTGAATAGCACCATGCAAGTATGCAATTCACTCATGCAGAATTTCATGTTGGTTATAAAAAAGAAATTTTGGTGCTTCATGGTGACTTATTCGGATTATGGATCGCCAAATGCAGAGTTTTTTAAAGAAAAGTTTAGAGCTGCACACTATTCTCGTGGAATCTCCCTTAATTCATACTACCTTTTTCATAGTTTTTTTTTATTTAGTGTTTTCTCATATTTGGTCTCATCATTTTTCATTGTCCATTGAGGCATAAGCAAAATGCATCTGACGCGGAAGCACTGAAAGTATGCATGTTTTGTTGCCAAACTTGTTGGAAATGACAATTTATAAACAACACTCAATTTTAACTAGAATCTCTCTTACTATATATGCAATGCAATTTGCACAGATCTCTCTCTAGAACTGTACACAGAGTTATAAGAACTGCACATTTTGTTTAGAACTGCACATTGAAAAACCCTGTCTAAATGTGTGGTACAAAGCACTTATATATTCATGAAAACATATGAGATATAAGCGATGAAAGAGATCAATTTATTTCAGATACTGGCAAATTATGAAATGCTATATGCAGAAATAAAAAGTAAAATCGAAATGATGTCAATTGTAGACAACAACAGAGAAAAGGAGGAAATCCAGTTAATTTTTGCAGAGAATCTCAAACTCTTTGCCTTTGTTTCAATTATTCTTACGACAAGTCTGAGCGATAAAATTATTAAACAAAAAAGTAGGAATAGGAAGTTGACCTGTTAATAACAAATAGGAAGGAAAACGGTACTTAAAACAGAAGCAAATAAAGTAATGAAACAGTAAAGAAATCACATCTAGGTGAATTACTATTCGACCTGGAAACAATGAGTAAAAAGCTAACCACCCCTGGAATCCATTCACTTTGAAATTGGCTTTCCAACATGCTTATTGCTAATCTTATCAAACTAAAGCCATTTTTTCTATAAGAGGAGAAAATGGTGGAAAAGTTGATAAAGAAGTGATTATATCTTTCTATAAAAGGATTAAACCTCGGCCTCGGACCTGACATGTATTGTGACTACTACGGCAATCATGTTGCCACCTACATGGGAGGGCCTACTTATGAAAAAACTGGGGACAGTTAGAGGAGTGGTGGCTAGATTGAAAATGAGGCATGTTAAATGTTGCACCATATGCTGCTATATGTCCTAAAGAAAATTGAAGGTATTGGCGATCACTCAGCCAAACGGCTGTGAGTAAACGTGAACCTGACAAACGATTTGCTCACACGTCTTAGGGAAAATCTTTGCAGGCATCAGATATAGCAGGCCCGTCGGAACCGGGGGGGCTGGGGGGGCTTCAGCCCCCTCAATATTTTGCAACTATTTGCTCTTTAAATTTTCGAGAAAACATTGCAAGGCCATACTATAAATTCGCAACAATATTAACCAGTTCAGTTACCAGTTATCCCTTTCAATCATTTATTGCGTGTTCAAAGAACCAGTGTACAGTATACTTGATCAGGAACGTTAAACAGCATGAGCGAAGAAAGTGAAGTCTTGAAACCTGAATATGTTATGCGAAGATGCTAGGAGGGAGTCAGGATCTGAATTTTATGTTCCATCAACCTTAAAACACTTCATCATCGATAGTATTGTTTGGTAATTTGATTATTTGGTAAGCAGATTTTTTGACAATTTTCGAACAAAGATTTGTGTATTAAAGTTAATGTAGCACACAAAAGCACACAAGCATAGGTGATTGAAAAAGAGTGTTAAGAGGATCGTTAAATTTTGTTTTGGCAGTGTTTATGATTTCTTAAGTTGATTGCTGGCGTTCATTGCACGGAGACAGCAGGGAAGTTTTGCTGTCAATGGCTGTAAAGTATTCCGTTAGCTTTTTCAGCCATAGGTAATGTTAGTAGATCACTGCAAATACATAGATTCCAGCCAATTTACAACTTCCATTTCAAAAATTGTCTTAATTCTGTAAATAGTAATTCATCCATTAAAAATGGCAATTTGCATAGGCAGGTTGCTTTCCAGCAATCTAAAGGGCGTGGTCGAACAAAAATTCTCCCGGAGCCCAGTGCAGTCTGCTTTATTTACAGCCCCCCCAATATCAATTTCGTTCCGACGGGCCTGTATAGGCTTTTAAATGAGTTATTATGCATAGAAACAGAAACAATTTTGGAGGCATCTTTATCGCAGAAAAGCCCTTTGTTATCTGAAGATATAAGTCTCATGCTTATACTAAAATCGTTTCTCCTGGAATTAAGAGTAACCTCAAACGGCCTACGTAAATACAGTTAAAGTCTTTTGCAAATTAGGGTGCTCCAGCATTTTTTGGGCCTCTGCTTTACACCGCAAGAGAAAGGGAGAAGCGCAATGTTGCTTGCAAGATGCTAAATACCCCCTGACAAATCCGTAGAATACTTATGAATTAACGACTTGCGGTAAGATACCAGGGTGAAACTGTTAACATGTATTCATCTTTTAGAAACCACGAAAACCAAGCATAAAGATGTTTGGAGATCAGCGATCAGAAATCTCTAAGTCTATTTTTGCCTGTGATAATCTCTTGTATGAATAAACAGCATCTTCAATTACTTTCATGCAATATGTGACAGGAATGACCATACGTTGACCATGCACACCTCGGCATTTGCTCCGTTGCAGAACATGTATCAATTGGTGTGGAAAGAGGTGGAATTCTGAAGCACTACAGAGGAGAGATGACATCGGTCTTGTCTTCGAGTGGGTTTGAGTCTCCTTCTGGAAACAGACAATAAGTGGTCTCCTTCTGTTCTTAAAACAAACTTTCTGTAAACAACCAGTGAAATTGAGTAATTAATGGGAATTGCGTACTGTATCACCGTGCTTCCTATTCTTTAGGATCTCGCTTGAAAAAATTGCAGGGAAAGTTCTCAATTATGAAATTTCTTTCAGCACTTTTAAGGTTACTTGGACAACAGCCCCGTTAAAGCCGAACTCTAAATTGATGAGGTACCACTATGGCCTAACCTCTACTTCAAATCGCTTTAATAGCTCAATATTCATTATGTTTTCCCACGTCTTTCCCACGAAACTTTCTACATAATCATAGGAATTCTCTTCTTCCCTCTGCTTCATGGATGTTTAGTAGGATATCAACGGGCTGTATAAGCACACAGCACCATAATATCGGTAACCAAATCTGGCTGAAAAGAATAGCGCTCTATTAAATTGGATTGATTATAAAACCACTCACGATCCGGTGAAAACAACACAATCGACTTTGAGAATATCCATTCGCCAATCCCCGATTTCAGAGGATTGAACACAAAATAAAAATTGCATCAAACATCCACCACCAATGAAACATACCCTCCCTCCTGATTAATGCTCTTTAGCATTGTGCAAAGTTCATAATCTATTTGTTGACGGAAAAACAAAAACGTGCAAGGAAAGCCTATTAGAAAACCACACTCACAACCAATCACCTCGCAAACGCAAACTCAAAAAACGCCGCCATTTTACACGAACAATGCATTCTGGGTCACAGAAGTGGAATAGATTTTACGGGCACATCAAATGGACTATCACAGCAGGAGGCATCTTCTTTGAATTAGAGGACGTTTCGAATTCTCGACATCTGGCATATATGCCACGAAGCAGAGAAAATACCATTGCTTGATCATGGAAAATTAATAAGTTACACTTGTGCGCTAAGAAAGTGCATACTGTGCAAATGGGGAGGAGAAGGATTGGAGTATCGCAGGCACTACTTATATGCATATTTCTTTTGATTGAAGTGAGAACATGCACTGTTTGATGTCCAAGAAAAACAAGAAAGATAATGATTCGAAATGACAATGCCCACATTATTGGTTAGCCTTTGTTGTGCAATGAAAACCTCGATGTTTTTTTTTTTTTTTTTTATCACATAAAATCCTAAAACTACAACTAATCAATGCAAATATTCTATGGCTGCCATAGCTGGAAAGGACATGATGTCAGCGAGTTCCAACTACGACAGCCACTTATAATAATTTCAAAATATATGTACAAATAATTTACTAACAAAGCAGGAAAAACAACTGGAACGGGCATCTCAGAAAGAAGACCTCCACCACCTCGATGTTAATGAAGACCTCGGTGTGAATCAAAACCTCGGTGTGAATCAAAACTTCAATGTGAATCAAAACCTCATCGTGGGTGAAGACCTCCATATTCAGCAGAAAGTTTTGTAAGTGTAGGAGACAAGAACGGGAAAAAGGCAGGAAAAATTTAATAGGGGGCAGTTAGGAGGGAGCAGGTTGGTAATCTTTGATGGGGTTAACATATTCTCAGAATTCAGTCGTACGTTTGTGACAATTGACTGGGTAGAGATCATACCTCTTACAGCATGCCACAAATTCATGATTGAGCTAACAAGAATATCGTGATGGTATACTCAGTCGTGAAGATCAAAATCGCTTGGGCCTGTACCTAGGGGTCGCATTAGATCCTCCTCCATGGTGTCTTTTTATGCGCTTGACGTGTTAATGAGACACCCTCCGTTGGATTGAGGCACCCTCTGTTGGTTAGAGACACTTATGGATACTAATACGTTGCAAGTAGAAGTCGAAGTACGGTTAGCTTGCTCATTTTCGTTGCATAATTTGCAGTCTTAAATTTGCTTCCCGCAGGCGAGAAAAAGCCAGTTCTGTAATTGAGAATCTGCCAGTAATTACAGGCTTACAACTCAAGCAGGTGGCGAGTTAAGCTAGTGGGTTTCTGCTTGACACGTCCCTGTTTGTTTAACCAACATGTTAACCACGATGGGAAAAGTGAAGAAATCACTGCATGGTAAATAGGCGAAGATAATCAGCAGCAAATATAAGAATTTTCAAGGTTAGTGCCTGATCTTGATAGTTAACAACAAGAAAGGTTCCTGCAAGAAAATAATACAAGGAGACGAAGGCAGAAAAAGATAGAGGATAGATGGAGGTAGAGAGGAATAGAGAGAGACAGAGAGGAGTCATTAGAGACTGAGAGAGATGCACAAATCCGAACATAGCTTTAGAACCACAATGAATACACAACAGTTCATTTCATAATCGAATTCCTCGAGATCAATTTTTCGAGCATGAAAATAGTTAACATCATGCAAATAAAGACCCAGGCAATAAATACTCTAAAAGCAACCTAAGAACTACTTTGCATGGAGAAGATATATTGAAAGCGAGGGCTTATCTAGATTTACCTACTACAGTTTGGACTCACCACTAGCTCATTCACGGTATCAGATTCTGTCTTGATGATATAAATTGGCTGATGATTACAAATCCCTTGTTACTATTAAAGTTGTGAAAATATTTTACTAAAACATATAAGTAATATAATAATGGCACTTCAAACGTAGGAGGTATGTATTCTGCTTTAAAGACAAGCCGTGGATAGGCCTCGAATGATATATTTTCAACTATTTTATGATACATGTATGCTTGTTTGTAGAAATGAGAAATAGTAAATTTCACACTCACTTGCAAAACGAATTGTTTCATTCTTACAATATCAATAGTCTTATTACTTCCTTTCCTGACATTCTATTTTGATAATATTTTTCACTTATTGCCACCTTCCACTTCAATCAACATTGAAAGACATTGATTAACATTGATTGACATTGATTAAAATTGATTAACATTGATTGACATAGGCTAACATTGATCAACGCTGATCTATATTAGGTAATGTTGCTGGAAAACTAGGGCGAAGCTTTGAAAATACACTGCAGTAAAATTGTTTTTGATTTGACCGCAAGAATTCTCATAAACAACTACCAAATCGTACCATATAATCGCGCATGATTAATTTCTGATTAATATTCAGAAATAATCGAAAAGAAAATCACGACAAAATTACATGACTTGTGTTGCACCTTCTTTTTAGGCTTATTGGAAATACACGGGTCAGTACTTTTACTGTTGGTCATTATAGCAAACGCTTTCATTATACAACACAATAGGTATAGGAAAATCCTTGTGACCAAATGCATATAATGTGATAGTGGTGGGTCAAAAAGTTATCTAAAAATATGTAATATTTCACTGGAAAATTCTAACGCCTAAAATGATATTAAAATAACAATATGACAATAATGCATCGTATATTATTTACATACACCAAATTTAAGCAAAGGAAAATTATTAACGTTTTGAAACCAAAATGTTACAGTCAAAGCTCTCAATTTCTAACGTCTTGCATATTTTAAATAGCGTGTTTGGTTTTGGAAAATGATTCACTGTTTCTCGTTGTCATCAAGGATGCCATAATAGAGATCTAATGAATCTGGGTTTGTCAACGATCCCCTTCGAGATATGTGTTCACCTGCCAGAATCCTCTTCACTGCAACTTCGACCTTCTTCCCACTTGTGGTGTAGGGTATGTCTTTAATGGGAAGAATAATCTCAGGGACGTGACGGGCAGATAGTTCTTCCCGGATTTTTTTCTTGATCGTTTGAACTAGGTCCGTATCAAACCTAGAAAACGTGTAGAAAAACACGTGACAAATGTGTCCTGCAACACGAGCAAGAGGGACAGGTACATACAACCGCAAATCGGTAATCATAAATGAACAGTGATAAATGGGTATGGTGGAAACTTTTCATAATATAGAAGTGTAAAGCTAACATGCCGTTCAAAAGCAACAGAGCACGAAGGAAAAGCTAACCTGGCAGGTACTAATAAATGTTCCAGTGTGGCTCAAATAAAAGATAACATAAGCTCTCTTTCCAATGAACGAATCTTGTTTATGAAAATTGGAAGACTGCAATTGAGTATGTCGAAGAAAGTGACAAGCAAAGCAGTAACCAATTAACTTAGAACAAATTGGAGAAATTCCGTCAAGGATTTACACTTACTTTATAGTGAGACATTGCAAACCGTAAAACAACCTCTCTAGTTGAGATCATCCAACACTCAAAAGGATTAGATTTCAAGCACACTCTGTAGGTGTCAAAAGGCTGATGCAGAAAAGACAAGAAAAGTGAAGCAACTCTACACTGTTGCGAGGATAGGATAGAATGAGTGCCCTTTCAGATAAGGAAACAAGGGTTCTCTGCTTTTCACTAGAGTAATCATGGGTGTGAAGCAAGCAGATGCTACGATTACTAAGTCTGTACTAAGGGAAAGAACTATGTTACACGAGGTGTATCTCTTGGTGTTTGCTTTTGCTGCGTCAGGAAAGATAATAAAGATTTGCCAAGGAGATAACTTTATTACGTACTTAATCGTATGCACTCATTCATTGTCTATATAGCAAAGCTTATAAATTTCATTTTATCAAAATAAAAACAAGCTACGTGATGGATATGAAATATGGAAACTAAGAGATACCGATTATGTTATCAGATTCAGATTACTTTTTTACTGATTATGTCTTGTTAGGTCTTAGATACTGATTAGGTCTACCGATTATGTCGTATTTAGAAAGGAATTGTCGAAATTAAAATACATCTATAAAGACAATAAAATGTCTTTATTTGTTGTCGCGATTCTTGTACCGAAAACTAAGAGAAACATTAACGCATGAAAGTTATCATTTCCGTGACAAATTCTCTTCTTACCAACCTGTTTGGTTCACTATCCAGAACATAACACTTTCTTTGACTTTAAGAACCATGTTTTAGATGCTGCATTTTAGACTTCTGGGTATCCTTATATAAAGTTTTCTCGACTTACAGTTTCCATAAACAGCAAGCTCCGATACTTAAGCACCACCAAACACTGATTCATTTATGCACAGTACACCCAGTAAAACAGGGCAAAGGAAACATTACGCTGAAAAAGACCCGGTGCATGCCATTTTCCGAAAGGATTTCGGAGGTCCAGGGTTGATGGGTTAGATGGGCTCAAAAGCATTTTCCTGGAGCCAGAAAAGATCATTTATCTTAATACTACTTTAACTATAGGCCGTCTTCTCTGTAAGAAAAAACTATACAAAGACATCGAGGTTCGATTTACCAATAAAAGAACACGGCTAGAAAATGCTCGCCTCAGAAGAGAACTTTCTCTAACAATTCTTTTCGCAAATAAACTTTGATGAGGTTGATGATAAACATCAGTATTCTTAGCTTTATTTTCAATAGTAGCCCCCCCCCCCCCCGGCCGAATGTTCTAGAAATAGTCTACTGCATGGGGTTTCTCAAATATTTGCAAAGAGATCGCTTTTGAAATAAGATAAATTTAAAAAACATGTGAGTCTAAGTCATCATAAAATTAAGAACATCAAGCATCGTCAAACGTTGTCTGGTTATTATAAAAAAGAGCGTATTGTCCCTAGAACGGCAAAAAGGAAAGATCCAAAAGGAGACCAAACAAAAATGGGAAGAAAGAAATAGGGAAGATATTTGATGCGAGCTGACGTCATCCAAACGGACGCTCATTCCAAAACTCCTTGGGCGTTGAACCTCATTATCGGGTCCACACTGTTAGGCAAGGATTCTAACAACTTCATTGAATTCCAAGGGCCGATAGTTTACTTTGATGACCGGTGTATCTGAGAGATACGAAGGTATGCACCACACACGGAGCCAACGCGTGATTCACCCACCCACCATTCGACATTTACGATTACTGCTTGGATCAACTTCACGGCAGCAACCCACAGGTTATCTCGTTTCTTTTTATTAGTAAATCCAAACAAACGAACCAACACATCTATTGTCTACACTTGAGTGGCAATCAATCAGCTGGAATGATAATATTGTAAATTAAGCTAGCACAAGGCCTCGGACTTGTCTGGCAACCTCATATTGATAGAAGATCTTACTGTTTACTTTGGTGGAATCTGGGAGCGCAGCTTACAAGCATGTGGAAACGAGACAGATCAGATATGGCAAGATCTCGCATATTTACTGTAGAACAAACAGAGTTAGTTGAAATTGTGTGTTCTTCTTTGGCTAAGGAGGTTGAAGCCAAATCCAATCACAAACTATACGTGAGTCAGAAAAATGCCATCGTGCATTCATAGTCTAGACAGTTACGTTGATAGATTAAATGAAAAGCACTCTTGGACACATGAACATTTTTTATGAATTTCCTACTCCCGTCGCTGTTTCGTGACAACAATTAAAATTTAAACCCTTCCCCCTCGATGGCCAAAACCCATAGCAATGTACACAGGCATCACTTCTACCCCTGGAGTTGCTCATATTTGCTGCATACAACAATGTTTAAAGGGGGAGGGGGAATGCTCGTAGTTCGTTAGTGCAAACAATAGAAAGTAACCTAAGACTTCTGGCAGGCATGTAGCACGTGTACAGGTGTAAGTCTTTCCGATTCGGGAAAGAATTATCGGCTACTGAGCAGTAGGAAGGGGGTCAAATTCGTAAAGGTTAGGAATTACCCATGAGTTTCTAATTCGAAAAATGTTACTAAGAAGACTTCAATAGCATTAAAATCGCAATAAATGGAAACTTACGTTTGTGTATCATTCATCTTCACAAATAGGATAACTCTCTCTCGACCGTTCAAATGATTCGAAACACACAGGCTATCTGTGATTTCTGGGAATTTTAAAGGATTAACTAGAAAGCAAGAAGACAAACGAAGTAATAAACAAGTTAAATTTTGTACACAAGATGTAATGGAAAGGTATAGAAACAAAAACATTGAATAGAGAACATACTAATAAAGCCACCAATGAATGAACGCATAAATGAACAAAAGAATGAATGAATGAGCGAACGAATAAATGAATGAACGAACGAATGAATAAATGAACGAATGAATGAATGGATGAGGGAATCAATGAATCACTGAATGAAAGATAAAGTGCAAAATAGGTGTTTGTACACAAGTAGTCATGAAATGATAATGAATCATCGAAAGAGAGAAAGAATGAATGAAAGAATGAATGAATGAACGAATAAATGGCTAAAAGAACAAAGGATAACGTAGCAGTGAGAAATAAAATCAAATGCGCAGAATTGAAATATCCTGTGAAGAATTATTTCATATGATACCTATGTTGTAAATTTCTGCACTCCCGAATCGAACTCCGTTGGGATTTAAGGTACCATCACTAAAAGGACACCGATCAAGTTTATATATACATACATACATACATATATATATATATATAAATATATATATATATATATATATATATATATATATATATATATATATATATATATATATATATATATATATATATATATATATATATATATATATATATCTTTACATATTTATATCCGTACAGAAGATAGAATACGTATCGAATCCAACCAACACAATTTTTCAATAAATAATAGAAATGAACAAATTTTCTTAAAGTCATTCGACAATTTAACAAATTCAGTTCTTGGCTAATCATGTCATTCTCAACTGCACAGTGCTATATATATATATATATATATATATATGCAATCAGTAGCTAGCGAGTAACCAGGATTTTTCTTTTTTCGGTGCAATCGGAAAGGGTGATATAATGCTCTGAAAAATCAGGAGAAAATTAAAATTTGCCACCACCTGGGATCAAACCAGGGTCTCTCGCCCCGAGAGAGATATAAATTTATATCATCGACTAAACTAAATCATCAACTAAATTTATATCTATATACATATATATATATATATATATATATATATATATATATATATATATATATATATATATATATAATTTATTCATATATATATATAATATAATTTATAACATGATACTTCATACTATGAAAATTTGTCAATACTCAGGATTCGAATGCACAGTTTAAAGACTTTGTACAATCATGAATCGAGTTCACTAATAGAGATTTTGAAGAGTCATTGTTATAGGAATTCAAAATAAGTAGGCTTGGGTAACCGAGCCGAAGCCAAACTTGCTAAAAACATAACCACTGAAGATGAAAAAGACGGAAAAAAGAAACTGTGAGTCAGAGAAGTAATGTTTGATGTAAGAATGAAAAGCCACGATGAAAAGCCACGATTTAAAAGGTTTAAATTTCATCAAAAACATGGTATTCTAGTCAACTTTATAAATGGCAATTGCTTCACAAAGGCAATACCTTCTTCCAAGCATTAAAATTCCACCTGTTGATGAATTAATCTGACAGAAATCCCCATGAGCCCAAACACCTAAAAGACATGAAACCAAATGTAAAAGAACAGTGAGATATAGAGCAAGTGTTACAAGCCTAAGTCAAGCTTTTATTAAAAAAGATACAATCCACGATAAAATATTGTGGTAATACAGCAAGTGTTTAAGTCGAATTCTGAGGAGCAGACTCACAAGCTCAGACTAATGTTTCCAGAAATGGATTCAGATTTTAGAAAACGCAGCTTTGCAATGAAATTTATGATTAGGACGAGGATAATGAGAGACATCTTGACTTTATTGACATCCAGAAATATACTTTATGTAAATATATGGGAACATTTTCGTCACACCCAGCAAATATAGCGCTTATGAAGGAAAAGTATTACAACGAACCATACCTGGAAATTTATTGAAGTAAGCATTTTGATATTTTGTGCCGTCTTCATCGTTCCAGAAATAAACCGGCATGCATGGAAAAGGTTTTTTGCATATCAGCTCACCACTTTCATCGTAAACCGGTGAGCCTATACAAAGAGAAAAAGATTAACAAGGCAAGTTAGACTTATCTAGAAAGGATAGTTATAAATCCGTAGATAAGAGAATAAAGAGAGGACCAGTTCCACGTAGGCCTACCCTAACAATGAAACGAAAACAAATTGTAGATGAAGGTAATTGTCTACTTGTTGGTACCTTCTAAATCATACGGGTTTATTTCATTTCATTTCACTTCATTTGAATCGATTTAGGAGGTTGACCCTTCAACAACAGTTGTTTTTTAAAGGGCCCTCCATGTAAAATGAAAATGAAATGAAAAAATGAAACAGGTAGAGCATAAAACTAATGAAATTCTAAGTAGGACCAATGGAAAATAGCTGGCAAGTAGTTTGATAAAGAAGACATAAGAACGAATAAAGAAGAGTAAAAAATGATGGTGGTTTTCTTGGTGAGGGAAGAGCATTCACAGTTGGATCATATGAGATTTCTTAAAAAGGCGGATTGACAAACGAATTCGTGAGAAATTCACTGAGGTAAAGGTTCGGGCAGGCGCAGCTGGGGTGCGGTATTCCCAGATAATTTGTAGGAAAGTACAGACCTTTCATGCTTTTCTTACCTTCAAGCCAGTGAACTGAAAACAATCTTTCATCAGATGTTTAGGGTAGACAAAAAGAGGGTTTATCATTGCTAACAACACATAAAATATGGACAACAGGGGTGTACAAACTTGGGTGGCTCTGACTAGGAATGTGGTTAGGAAAAACATTCTATCATAGCAAACCTTCGTCATTCCAACTTTCAATAGCCATTCCCAGCAATCGGCACTGAATCTCTCCTTTGAAAACTGGTAGGGTTGAATTGTTGCCAGCAAAGCATGAAATGATGTCAGTCCCACCTGAAAATGCCATAAAAAGAACAAAATTCAAAGAATGGCAGTTCAATATTGGTAAATCTCTAAGTGAAAGTCTCCCAAGAGAGGGCGCGAAATAGCTCCCAATCCCAAAGACAAACATGCAGTACATGGTAAGCATGGCAGGATCCCTCTAGGGAATTGTCCAGTGAAAACTGGTGCAAAATCATATCTGAGAGTAAACAACTGTTTACCTGTGATGGAGCCAAGAAGCAAATCTTTCTTAATGAACTTGTATACGTATTCAAACGTGGCAGGCTGTAAAGGTGAACCAGTGGACAAGATGGATCTCAGGGATGTAAGCTTGTGGGTTTCAACTAAATTTAAAGTATAAATTGTAAATAAGGATTATACGAATGATAAGTTGCAAAATGCAGTTTGGAAAGCAAAACAAAGTCCATGTGGAAAAGACAGGGAATAACAAAATAAGCAGTACATCCTCAAGTTAAAGGAATAGTATAACATATAGTAAATATGTGTAAAATTATGTAAAGAATACAAAACATGTAAAGAATAAGTAGCTATTTATGAGAACTACATTGATTCAGAGAGATCAGAGAGTCAGGGACAGAGAATGAGCACAAATTTGGGCATCAGGAGATGAATTTTGAATGCAATCACGTGCCATTGTTATCATTTGCATCACAATAGAATAAGCAGCGGTTGTAGTGAAATTTCTTTCCTCAAAGGCCAAAAAAACCGAGAGTTACTTTGAAAAGCATGGGTTTGATTATTTAATGCCCAAAAGCAATACATACTTGGTCTGATATCCTTCTCTGATATTGCCTCAAGCCACCTAGCTCCAGTGCCAAGTATTGTGATCCTAAATATTCAATAAGATCGTCTCTCAACTTGGTAGTATTAATTATAAATAGCAAAGAGCTCAGGCACGCCTGCCCGCACCGAGGGCAAGGGGGCAAGGTTCCTATTGAGGGCACATTATAAACACTTTTGCACTAAAATAGTTAAGTCCTTGGAAAGGGCAGAAGGGGCAGCTGCCCCCCTTGCCCCCCAGCGTAGGCGTCCCTGAAAGAGCTTCTGTGTCAAAGAAACACTCCAAAAGAGCACAGAGAATCTTTTATATGAATAAAAAACCTCCGACAAAAATGAAAAGAATTTCGGCCAGCTCATTAGTGGGCAAGTTAGGTAACAACGTAAATATTCAGTTTTCTATTTGTTTACGTAGGCTCAGGTCAGATGACAGCTATTGAGCTAGGCTTGGCCTGCGCCCTACAGCTCGTGTTCTAATTTCATTCGAAAACTCGTTTACCGATCAATGAAAACTTTCAACAATAACACTCTTGAGGATCGAATACTGGGGGGGGGGTGTGGGAAGAAGCGGGGGGGGGGTTGGAAAATAGAGAACATGGATATTGCGAGGAACAACTTACAAAGATTTACTAATCATGAATTGTCAATAAAAAGTAAGATAAAAGTACTTATAGCTGTAGCATAAATGTAAAAATATAGTTATAACTTTCTTGTTGGTTTCTAAGTAAATGAAGAGTCTCTGGGAAGAAACACAATTTCAGTGATAAAATCCTCAAAATTAATAAATGGGGAGTTGGAAAAACTCAAAAGCTAATCATCGGAAGGGTGATGATTATTCGGTACACAATAGCTACCTATGATAGCAAAAAGGCATAATCGACCATGAGATCACATATGAGCTATGAGATCCAAAAGGACATCAGAAGATGTGATTAACAGTGATCCATCGCTATCAACGATCAACTAAACAAGAGTGTAAACTTACCCGAGTAGGTCAATCAAATCCCAAAGGATATTGGGAGATGGGATGATCGGAGATCCATCGTAAAGAACGATTGATGAGCCAATTGCCAGCACTGACACCATCCAATTCCACATCATCCAGCCAGTCTATGTTAAGAAAATTCGTGATCATTCCAGTGCAACCAGTCCACT
This sequence comes from Mastigias papua, assembly GCA_964019165.1. Classification (NCBI taxonomy): domain Eukaryota; kingdom Metazoa; phylum Cnidaria; class Scyphozoa; order Rhizostomeae; family Mastigiidae; genus Mastigias; species Mastigias papua. The sequence continues at coordinate 15,339,699 of OZ025274.1, forward strand.
CTTCATTCAACACAAGTTCAACATTTACAAAGATATTACGAATCAACAAATGCCAAAAAATAGAGACAGTTTTACAAAAAAAATTAAGCCTAGATACGTTAGGAAAGATGTGAAGTCTTAAAAAGGTTGAAGGACAGCGGTAGTAAATATGAGGAAATACTTTACAAAGGTACTATGTATGCAGACTTGAATTGCAACGCAATTTTTCTCTGACAAACATTCACATTCTCAAAGTTTACCAAATACAATGTCACAGAATTTTACAGGCAAATTAAAAAATTTCATACTGTACACAATGTAACAAGGAAAGGAAAGCAAATGAGATAACTGCAAAGATTGAATTTCCGATTCGACTTGGAAAGTTGAACAAGTTTAGGGAATGTATAAGAAACATGACAGGCTAAATGTGACAAAATGTTAAGAAGCGTCCAGGCTTAAGATAGAAAGTTTGCTTCTTATAGAAAAAAAACGAGTAATTGAAAATAACATTTGCGGTGTATTTAATCAGGAATACCTTGAAGATAGCTTACTATGAAATATAGTTGACATATAACAACTCGATTGCCTTGAAAAACTCAAATAACCGTCATTACAGATCCTCTTGAGATGGAGGCAGGAATTAAACACGATAATGTGGGCAAATTGATTTGATGAATCAAGGAACCATGGACCTAAAAAGGCCTACTATAGCTTGCAGAAACTCTGCCCGATAACTTAAATATTCGATAATTAGAAACAAAATGTCAATTTTTTATGGCAGTTTGAGCTATCGAATGTCAAGTGAAACTGCATTCTGAGGGATCATTAATGGAATATTTTTATGAAGAATACAGAAATAGCATCAGAAGGATCGGCAGCCATACCGTCGTGTAATATAGCATTATATCCTTCCGTTGCACATCACCATGAAGAATATGTTCCTTCAGATGCTGAATAAGAGTACCCTAGAACAAAGTAAATAATGAATTTCGTTAAATAAAGCCACAGAATGTGATAAAGCTTAGGCTTGATAGAAATTCTCAAACTATATATGATGAGCATCCTTTGAAGTGCTCTAGAGCCTTGTTTCCCAACCACTGTGCCACCGCGGCACCAGAGTCCAGAAAAAGTCACGGCTCCACGGCTCTGAGCCGGAGGAAAATTCTGCTCTTTATGTCATATTTGAGGAAAGTTTTGAAATTTGTATCGACAATCCAGTCTCAGCAAAGTTTTCATATTATGCGACATCGACCATGAAAGGCATAGCCCATTTACAGTTAAAGCTTCCAAGAAATACCCAATATTAAGTTCAAAAACTTGGCTAGTTTTGAAAGTCTTAGAAGAGGAAGGTTTATGATGAAGATTTGACAGCCGGAGGAAGGTTGGGCATTTTTCTGGACTCTGCGCGGCACATTAGTGTGTCGTGAGGGATCATCACGTGTACAGTGGAAAAATGTTCAATTTCACCTAATTAGTTCAAAAAGATATTAAAAACAAATAATATGTCTTCGTGCATCCATCCATCTATGTGATCAACATGCAATGATTGGCAGATGCACTGCTTTTACATTAGAAGCAACAGCTAGTAAATTATTCTGTGTATCTAACTGCTGCAGCCCAGTGATTTCGCTCATATAAACATGCCCTAAGTGTATTAAGATATTCATTCATTCGCTTCATTTCAATTTCAAAATACAACAGGGTGCAAGATTCAGATAAATAGAAAACTGATTTACAAACTGCCCCGTGAAAATACTAAAATAAAAACACTCAAAATAAGACCTAATTAACTAAAAAATATATATACAATCTTACATTAAAAGAGCGACACAAAAAATATTTATAAGATAAGGACCCTTCTGTTAGTTATAATGATTGAGAATGTGATATGCCAACCACTTACCCCAGCAGAATGCACCAAGCATTTGGGGTTCCCAGTTGTTCCAGATGAATACATGATAAAAAGGGGATGATTGAATGGCAATTGTTCGAATGTAAGAGTTGGAGATGGATCGGCCATGGCTAAGAAGTCAGTTAAAAACATGCTGAAAGGAAACCGAAAAAATCCACATCAATAAGGAGGTAGAAGAAATCGAAGCACGCTGGTTAGGCGAAATTTACTGGCATGTCTCTGTCTGTAGATCAGATCAAAATTACTGGTTTATCATTCTGGCGTTGAAACTCTGCGAAGATTGCAGAAAAATCGATATAAGTAAGAATATTTTGTTGTTGTGGCTTCAGATTTAATAAGTTGAAAATCTGCGGTTGCAAAGCAATAAAGATATTACTTAGATTCGAGGTGATGAAATGAAATTGCAATGAAATGGTTACCGGCTATGAAAGGTTATGAAATATTGCGACAGTTTTTAATTTAATTCTCCCTCACGTTGTTATGTAGCTGATAAAATTAGACGGGAGATTTTTTGCGATATTATGCAAGGGATCGACGGGGCTCATCAACTTACCTTTTTGGTACATTTGATATATCTATCTCATCCCTTGCCTTTACATAGGGTGAAATGATCACCAGTTCTATTTCTGGTAACCCTATTGATAGTGAAAATTTCAAGATTAACCTAAATATGAGGCATAGTTTGATAGAACGAGAGAAACAAACAAATAAGAGAAAGAAAAAACTGCTCGTTGCTATCAGCATAAATAGCGTAAACTTTGACCATGATACATGAAAACTCGGTCATTTGTGAATTTAAACTCGAACCAAAAAGACACGAACAGTGTACATTTATGCAAGATGAATCCACATTCTCAGGCAATGTTATGTTTATCCATGATCATATCAATCATGTTTATTCTTTTTACATCGGATGAGAGAAAATGCATACCTTCAACAACTTTTCTTAATTTATCCAAATGATTATGAACTCTGTTGTTATAAATGACTGCTTCAATGGAAAAAATGACTTTTGGTTTGATCTGGGAGAATCTGTCGAGGACACCCTAAAATAAAAAACCAAAAAAGGGTATGTCAGAAAGAAACGATTAGTTTAAACAACCTTATCATGACTGATTGCATCATCACAATGCTTTGAATTGCATTTAAACTTTTCGAAAACAATCCAGTTGAAGCTAAATATAGATAGGTCATGTGACTAATTGAGATGATAGAAGCGACAAGTTAAAAAGTGCGAAAAGAGCAAAATTTAATACTTTTTAGCAGAAGATTTCTGGTTTTCAAATTTTCAGAGATAAAGGAAAGATTAGAACAAAACAGCAAAACATGAAGCGATTTTTCAGATGATATCTGGCTGTCAGACTTTCCAGAAATAAAGGGCAGATTTGAATAGGTTTCGTGGGAAGTACTGAACACACAGATGGCAAGTGGTTCAGTTCCAAATGTGGCATACTTAATGGGGAAATGGAACGTCAGAGGGGTGGTGGTGGAGCAGAAACAATGGAGCAAGAAATATTCAGATGTCGGTTGGAACATCACGATGGCTAAAAGTCAAGATCCTAGTCGCGTGGGTCAAATCGATAAAATTTATTCACTTTGATACGATGAGCAGAAACGCGATGTTTTGTCACTGATTGATTAAAGTTTTACATACATTTTGCTTCCTTTATCACAGAATAAAAACAAAGACTGCATAACGAACGCCAATCCTCAGAGAGAACTACATCTCCGATTCCTACGCAACTAATGGCTCTTTGAATATCAAAAACTTACCTTAAGCAAATATCAAAGGTCTATTGACTACAAGGTCAGGCAAAAGACAATTGTTGATCAAAATTACATACCGAGACTCCGAAATCGGGAGATGTGGAGCTCCAAATGGCACCAAGACTTGAGGCTGCCAGCATTGCTTCAACTGCCAAACTGCAGTTTGGAATGTACCCTGAAAAAAACGCGGAATTCCTTCATTGAAGACACCTGTATCAGCAGCGCAGAGTGCGTAAAAGTGTTCTTAGTAAAGCAGGGAAAATGCCTAGAGAAGGAAAGCAGGTGATAGGAAAACGAAGCATGTTTAGTTCAGTGTTTGACACTTTTGGCAGTAAGCTTTTTGGTATCAATTGGCGCAAATTTTCTTTCAACACAAACCTAGAAATACAAGGACAAATACTACTATAGACTTAGCATGACGATGATGACTGATCTTACCAACGACTCTGTCACCCACTTTTACTCCTTTATTTCGCAAAACCGAGGCCAGTATTGCGACACGAGTCCGAAGCTCTCCGTATGTAACCTTCTCTATTTTTCTTTGCTCACCTTGAAATTAGGAAATAATTTGAGCAAAGTACAATCATTCAACAATTATTTAATTGATATCTCGTCATGAAAAAGACTAAAACAATATTTTTATGAGAAGCAAGGTAAACATTTGTGAGTAAAGGACTATCACGGCAGAAGGAACAAGGCTTCAAACAATATCTGTCAATTAAAAAAAACCAACAAATCAAATTGTTTTACGAGGTGCACATCCTTGTCAAGGATGTTTTGGATAAATAAGAGCAAACACATTAACAATACATAGAAATCCCCAAAATCTTAAGCCCGTTTTATGCCACTTGTCTCAAACTGGCCCCATCTATTGATACTGGTAGGGAACCAAACAGACCCTGTGAAAACTTGAATGAATCCTCTGTAGACTAGATATTTGATATTTCAGTCACCATAACAATGAAACTAAGAACAAGAAACAAAGAAGCTGGATGATTGCACTTAAAAGAATGGTTTAGGATTTAACAATAAAATATCCTTTGCCATAATGTAACTTTCATATAAAATTTATTTAAGAGTGGGGCTTAACTTTCCAGCACACTCAAAAGCTGTCTTCAAAGAGAAATATTAGTAAACAAATAACAATATATTTTTTCTAAATCAATATGGTATAATTTTAATAGATAAAATTTGATCTGCACACAAGCCTATGAGAAAGGGAAACAACTCAAAAAATACCTGCAGTATAAATGGCAATGTCTTCCTCATTTCCTTGCAGTAGGTTTTCAGCATAATTCAGCCTGCTTCCATGGAACCATTCTGGGATGCTGCTCATAGGTGCTTTAGTGTCAACAACCTGTAATGCAAGGGGTAACTAAAGGTATCAAAAACCAGATAAAAAATCTAAAACCGTTGCAAGTACACAAAAAATTTCCAGTGTATCTAAGTCACTTAATTCACTAGTCTTCAAGCTTGGAAAGTCTCAATATGACTTTGCTACAGATGTTTATAGCCAAAGGCCCCATCCAAATGGATTGTAACCTTTTGCTTTCTGCCCTTTGCATACTTTAAATGCACCCTCTCTAAAAATTTTCTAAGTTACCTTGTGACCTTATTGGGTTTCAGTTTAGGGGCTTAGGGGTCATTCAAAAAGTACTTAATGGTAGGGGGTGGGTGGGTATATGCCAATTGTGTGATAAACTGTTGTGAAAAATATAAGGGGCAGGGGCGTCTAATTACTTTTATTATGTAATACCAAAATTTTAGTGCATTGTTTTCATGTTTTCACTTTTGATGAATGCTTTCTGAAAATATTCAAATAAAGAAAGAGCTTAAGACCCTACGGGACTTGAGTCCTGTATTATCCCCAATCATTCCTTTAAATTTCTGCAAGTTTGAGACTTAATTTAATGTTCTTAAGGAATATATTCTTTTAGAAAATGTGAGGATAGTGTTATGGACAGGGTTTCATATTGGAATGTTACATAACAAAGAGGGGGTATCAGCTCGAGTGTGACAAGCCATTACATAGGGGGGTGGGGGATTAAAATGATAATTTATCTGTTGCATACTATTTGAATGATCCCTTATATAAGGGTCATATCAATTTCAGACACCAAGTGGAAAAATTGACAAGATTTCATCTACTATTAGAGTGGGAAGTTTGCCCCATTGACTGTTGATGTTAAATTTGGTGGTAGGAAAAGTTACCTAAGTATAATAAACAGTGTGGGTTTCATAAGTAATTTACACTGCAAAAAAAATGAAAAACATGAATTCTCATGTTACTTAATACTTGATTGAATTGCTGACTGAAAAATAATAAATGCAGTGCCTGGAATGAGGCTGTCCTGAGTGGATTTTTTCAAACAATTAATAAGTGGGGGGGGGGGTATGTGTATTTGGGATTCAGCGAGTAGAATGATACTGCTCCCATTTGTGTCATTATGTGATTATGGAAGAGTTCTTAAAACTGCCTCTTCTGGTGGGGAATTCAAAATACAACAATTTGAGAGGCATTCTCATAAGATCAAGAAAACTATCAACAAACAGTCACTGTATTAAAAGTTAGAATTACTGCAGTTGAAGATATGCACATACAGAATCAAATGTCTTGGAGTGTCTGAGTCCAGAAAAGTACCAAAACTCTTCCCAAAATTTTGAAGTGTGATCAACAGACCATTGCCACAGTTCTTGGTAGCTTTCTACAAAAGATGACAATCAGATGTCAGAAAATCAAACACAAAGTGAGCTACCCTGCAAAAAAGAAACACAAGGGAACAAGATTTGATACAAATTCAAAATATATACTACTCTCAGCAAAAGCACCAGTAGTGATTTATCAACTGCAATACTTCTGTGGAGGAATCAATTAGCAACTCCATGCATATAACACAACTACGTTCCTGATACAAAGATCTAGGAAATGCTTTGCATTTGAGGAGAAGATTCCTATCACAATACATGTATATTGATGGGTCCTAGGAAGCCTAGGTGTGTAGGGACATAGGAACTGGGGAGCCAGAGGGGCCATGGCCCCCTAATTTTTTGCAAACTATGCAAAAGTGCCCCTTTGAAGCCCAAAATGGGCGTGGTAATGTGCTTCTCTTAGGACTTGGCCCCCACTTTTTAGATGCTTCCCAAATCCCTGTAGGTGATGGTGCCATCTCCTCCTACACAAAACTAGGAGCAATAAATATTCCCAGGGGTATCATAACCTTTGGCTTTTACTTGAGTATAAACCGGACCCCTGTATCCTGTTAATGAGTCTCTTTCATACCCGTCTCATATTGAAAATCTGCAGAGGTACTATGCTGAAGTTAGCAAAAAGACAGGTGCAAATGGTAGGTGGATTTATAAACAAAACATATGCTCTGCTTTAGAGGATGAATAAAAGGCTTCATAAAACTTATCTTGCTTATTTTGGTGAAAGGAGATGAGTTGTTCAGATGCATGAAACAATATGGCAAGGGGTAAGAGATCATCAAAATCAGACCATAGACCAGACTCAAGCAAGGATGGGACATGCCCATACTAAAAACATCCTGTATATAAATGGCTCATTCACTGCAAGGTCAACGGGAATTTTACAAAGGTTTGCTGCGGACTATTTCTCAGTAAAAAAATTTAGATGCCGCTTCAATTTCTCACCCAACTTCAAGCCAAATTTCTTGTTGACGTGGCATCGGAATTCGTCCATTTGAGTTTCGTTGCTTAGTTTCGGGCTCCATAAAATCTCTGAGTCTGTTTTGACCCTCATATTCCTAGCTTGCATGAAGGATGTCAGTTTGCAATTATCAAAGTATAAATGTTTATCATATGATGCAACTCCTCGTGTTTGACTACTAGGAGCACACCTCCAATTTGCCTCCAATGGCAAGCTGGCCTAGAATTCAAATGATACTTCCCGCTATTATTATCGCTCTCCTCCACAGCGATTATTGATGATTCGGGGTCTCATAACAAATTCAAAAGAGGGGCTAGATTGGACTAAGCACTTTTGAGACAGCTAAGAACGATCTTTCCAGCTCATCTGAGGACGGAAATTGAAGCCGCAACTCAGCTCAATGCACAACCTTTCGTGGCTTTTATGTTCTTCAAAGCGTGATGCAAGTATGGTGCAATACGCAGTAAAGGTCAAAGTCCAACTTATGGAAGTGAATACTTGGAATTGATGACATACTCTGACCTTCCGAGAAAGTGAAACTAGCGAATGGACTAAGCTACGTAATGGGTGATTTTGAAGCGCCTTATATGCCAAAACAAACTAATATTTAACGGGAGGGGTGATTTTTTGTCATAATTGAAGAATAAAATGTAGGGAGAGAGCATAAAGGAAACATAAAGGAAACTCTTTGGGAATAATTCGAGGTCTTATTTGCACTGTATATATTTTGATATTCCTGTTTGAAACAAGGATACTGATTATATGTTACCTGTTGAGGGTTGAGGGGAAGGGGAATTTATTGTTCATCCGAAATAATAACTCTGTATCTGCGGAGGAGAATCACTTGTTGGATCAGAAATGTTGTTGTAGTTGATTATTTTACCAGATCATCAGCAAAGATGGCGAACGGCTCAGGTCATATCAAATGGGAAGGTAGGATATTTTACCTAATGCATTTAAATTAGTACTACTGCAGAATACACACTCAATCAGCAGGATTTGTAAAGCTTCGTTTTCAACGAATAATGCTTCTTTTTTGCAACCGTGACAGTATAAGAAGGGAGATAATGTTTGACGTAGTATTATTTTACGCGGCGATTATTTTATTACAGAGTTCGAAATATTGAAAATTCTATTAGTTTAATTTCATTTTTGTACGAGTACTTACAAACTTCATCATACGAATGCAGCTAAATCATTAACGACCTATGAGTTCGTAAGATACAACCCTCATGACAGCCTAGGTGCGGTTGTTCCACCAGGTCGTGTTTATGACGAATCAGAACATATTCTTCATTTGCAACTATGTTTTCGAGGTTGCATTGTTTTCCAAACAAAAATCAAACAAACTAGGACTTACAAAAACTGTGGACAGACGAATTCACCATCTATAGCATATAGTCTAGTTTCTCAATTTTTCTTGATTTTTGAGGAAAGTACTAGAGTTTCTTAAGTGGTTGGCTTGTCTAGTATTATTTTCTTTTAGGCCAGTTTCTTATAGAATAGAAAACGTGCTATGCTTTCTTGAAACTTTCTCAGGAAGAACAGCCAAGTTTGTGTAACACCGCAGTCCATACTGCAGACTTTGCCAACTCCACACTTGAGGTTTTTTGTCACAAATGATAATGCACACCAAGAAATGGGTGTGGTAGGGTGTTGAAAGGTGACAAGGCGTGGTTTATTTGGTTAATTTGAATATTGTCCAACTATCAAAGCAATAGTAATGAAGTAAAAATTGCTTTGCTGACTTGCATACCATTTGGTATCTACAAAACCTTTCAAGGTGAGAAACAGCAGAAAATAGATAAACTGGTTCTACTTTATAAGCCAAAAACCAAGCAGGCACTGCAAGTGCATACCTGAGATCAAGTGCACAATTGCACACCTGACCTTTTGTTCATGCAAACTTGAGATGTTGTCAAAATTCTGCAGTCTGCAGGACTACAGTTTTACACAAACTGACAGGAACTACACAAACAACTCTTTCCTGCATCAGTTACCATTTATGACTTTGTCTTAATTTGTATAGATTGATTATAAGAAATCTATACAAATTAAGTAAAAGTGATGATTGTTTTGCGTGAATATTGGAATTTTGGAGGTATACGACCTATCAACATTCTTAGGTTCCTGAAATCTAGTACTGAACTGTCTTAAGTTTTTGAGCAGTTAAATATTACTTTACTATGAACTACTTTCTTATAAAGAACACTTGCAGTTTAGTACGCTGAATGTACCAGTTTGCTATAGGATCTTGAGCTGTCAATAAAAGTAGTAAACTTTTCAAAGGTTGTTTTTCTTTCTCAACTTTTTAGAGCTAAGGAAAGAAGCAAGACAGCTTGAGAATGAACTCGAAATGAAGCTTGTCTCCTTTAGTAAGCTTGGCAATGGACAGCTGAGAGATTTTGGAAGAGAGGGGTATGAAGTAACTTTTAGTTTACGTAGAGGATGCTGTTAAAGAAGGGATTTCCATAGGAATCTCATTTGGTGTCATTGGGAGTATTGACTTCAATTAAATACCAGCAAGTATCTAAGAAGCAAGGAAGCTAAAGTAGTAACAAAATAGACAATACAAGATAAGATCTTCAATCTCATGCTAGCTAATGATAGTCTGAAATTGAGGAGGTTTGTTGCAAGACTACTTCACAAGTTCAATTTGTTGAGTACCTAAGATAACCAGTAAGGATTGGATTCTTCATTTGCAGAACTGATAGAGAGCCACTCCTAGGTTCAACTGGAGATCATGTGTTTGAAACAATGTCAATGGAGATAGAAAGACTTTTATCAAAGGTATTGTTGAAAATAATCTGCCATTGATATATTTTGTTGTTATGCTAAACACAATGGACAGCAATGGTTGGCACTTGTTACATAATTGGGTTGGGGGGTTTTTGAGATGTTTTCTTCATTGAAAATGTGTGATAGCATTTGATACCTCTCTTTCAGCTGACAGAAACATCTGATAAAATGGCTGATTTCTTCTCTCAAAGAGGATTTGGAGAGCCAAGTGCAGCTCAGTTGCATACAATGCAAAGGCACAGAGATATACTTCAAGACTACTTGCATGAGTTCACAAAAACAAAGGTGCCATTTTTATTTGTCTTGATATATACATTGAAACTGTGCAAATCAACATTTTAGTTATGTGTGGATTTTGTATAGCCCACAGTGGTCACCACCATTGTCATCATTGCTATGGTATAGTAACTAAGGTGTTTGTGATTATCTATACTAGTAATTTATCACCTTCATTAAGTATGATCATCATCATTAATCATCATTACTCATCATCAATCATCACCAATCAATCATCAATACCTTTGCCATTGTTTTCATTATCATGAATCACAATTTATCATCATAGTCACCATCATCATAATATCATCATCAGCATCATTAATATTATTATCATTGTTACTGTTATACTCATGAACATTATCAACAATCTCTTTGACCTGCCATTGTCCTCTTTATCATTTCATCCATTGTTATCATTGGCCTTCCTCATTATCAACTACCATCATCAGCACCACCATAATTATCATCATTGTTATCATCACCATCATTATCATCACCATCTTCTTCTTCTTCTTCTTCTTCTCGTTACGCCCCCCACGGGGCCTGAGACTGACCCTGGGGTCAGCGGACCGCCTATCAATTGTTTAGAAGAGGTGATTGAGTCGGCTACACTCAGTCCACTCTGTTACCCCAACAGTTACTTATCAGAACTGCAGCCTGAAGCTGCTGTGCCTGACTTTAAATGGAGGGGCCTGGTTGGACAGTTTGCCACAGGTCGTCAACATCTGCCCCAATTCTGAATCTCTGCGAAATGAATCACTATCAACTTAAGGGCAGTGTCTCTCTGTGCCCGCTTGCCACCACGAGGAGGTCTCCAACCACGGGCTAGCAATTATCGTCATCATCATCATTATCATTATCATCAGCATTATCATAGTGATCATCATCTGCAACATTGTCATCATCATCACCATTATTACCTATTGTCCTCCTCCTCCTCATCATCATCATTTATCTCGCTAGTTATTACAGCTGTCTCATTATTTGCACATGTGCTTTTCTCATTGACCAGGCAAATATAAAAGCTAACAGAGATCGAGAGGATCTACTAGGATCCATAAAAAGAGACATGAAGTAAGTTTGCCTTTCGTTATAACCAATTTCATCATATTTTTCATGAGATCATGTGTTTTCACTATGTCGAATGTTAGTGAGAGTAGTGTTTCAAAAAACTTCTTTATCCACTCTTACAACCCCTAACTTTATGGCCTTATGTCTAAAAGAGGACTAATTTAGTGTTCCAGGATGCTGCTCCTGATCAAATTCTGTTGTTTTCCAATGAGATTTTGTCTCCGATCCCCCTTCCATGTTCCTCCATTCTTTACTGTTGCAATTCATCCTGTTGACGGTCAGCAGGATTTGATGGCCTCATGTCTCGGACTCAAATGCGATCTACTGGGTCATGGCTTCTCGCTTCTTGCCTGTTGATCGTAGCAACAACTTGCAATTCTGATGCAACTGCATGCATTCGCATAGAGATTCTTGCTGCATTTTGAGTCATTATCAGAACTTGCATATTCCTTGGTGTGATTGCAAGTGTGTACTTCTCGTTTTCCTGCTCCATAGTGCATACAAAAATGGTTTAAATCGAAGAACAGATCTTTATCTCAAGGAACATGATCATTTACGAAGGTAAGCTGCATAGAGTGTTTTCATCGAGATAAGGTTTATGACTTAAGTAAATTAGAGTGCATACTTTGCCTTAGAATGTCTTGAGTCATTAACTACAACACTAGAAGATTTAGCCCATCGTTTGATAGTGATTAAATTAAATTTGTTTCTGCATTTTCTCTTTGATTCTCAGTTCCGATCGGCTTGCAGACGAGGCAATTGGGTGAGTTTCTTTTTAAGCTTTCTATGTTGTAAAGAAAATTGTTGGCAGAACAACTGACCCGGATTTTATCATCAAACGCTAATATATTTTCACTATTTTGTTTCCTTCGATTTCACTACAGTTGACAGCTATGTTTGCATTTTCCTTTGTTGTTTACTTTGCTTTTGATTTTCACAGAATTGCAATGGCTACCAAAGAGAATCTTAGCTCTCAACGAAACATGTTCCATAGCATTTCAAAAGGACTTGGAAATGTTTCTAGTATCCTTTTGTTGTTCATCCTGGGACAGTAAGTTACATTTTTATCAAGTTAAATTTTCTTACAAACTCGAATTGTCTCTCTTTCTCTCTATTTATCTCTATCTCTCTTTCCCTTCTTTTTGGTTTTTTCTTTATTCGCATAAAACTTATAACTAACACAAAATTTACAGGACAACACCACAGGGAGCATGGAGATACATAGCAACCCTGTGGCGATTGCAGATAACAGATGAAACTAAAATATGTGAAAAGTCTGTTGGTACTACAGAACTTTACTATAGCACGAAAAAGCGGGAACGATCCTGCTCTTGCTAAAAGAATGTTCCCGCTTTTTCGTGATATAGTGAAGATGAAGCTAAATCTACAAACAAACAAGATTATCTGCATAGTATGGCTGCTGCACCCATGAGGCAATGATTAGGAAACGAAAATTTCTCTTTGGTTATCCAACTTTTGTCATCTTCCTTCATTTGCTGGCCTGAAGGATAGTCTACCATCCAAGAACAACTTTTCTTTCTCTTTGCTTGCAGATACAAACTTATTTTTCAAGTAAATCAACTATCTATGACCTAAATCTTTTTGCCGTCATTTTAACCACTTAGTAATCTGGCTTTGATACAGAATCTTATTGAGTATCGTATTTTAACATTCTTTTGGGAGCTCAGGTTTTCATGAATAGGAGACTGAAATTCAGTCATTCTGTTCAGATATTTTTTAATTCAGCTCATTGTTATGCAGATTGGAATAGGTGTGTTTCGGCTGTGGCTTGCTTTTATCCACCAGTTTTAAATTAAAAGGTACTGCATGACCTACTGAAAAATACCATTTTAAAAATTGATATTGGCACGGTGAATTATTTATGAGATTCTTCTCAAAATGATTTTTGAATTTCTGAAAAGTCTGACCAACTTGTACCTGCATTTATTTTGTTAGCAACATACTTGTTATACTTGTTATTGTTTTCCTGTTGGTGATGAGAACTCTGCAGCAAAGATTGATGTATGTAGTATAACAAGCAAATTTTTGAGACCTCTGATCGAGTCTATATTCTCCCAACTAATTGACCAATCGCCATGCAAGATTCAGGTCTTTCATTTGGCCCACGGCTATATATAGGCATGATGATTGGTCGATTGGCTTGGGAGAATATAGACCTGATCAGAGCTCTCAAAGATTAGGCGGCTATTCTGATGTATGTCACTGGACCATCTGTCAATCATGCCTTTTCGAGGATAACGATAAACACTGGAGAGAATATTGTTAAAGGAAGTAAAATATTTTGTGATCAAGCAATAGATGTACGATAGAGCTTCATAAGAAACAGTTATTTTGCCTCACAATAGATATTGTTGCACTGTTGATTGCTGGGATACTTCGCAGCTCTTCTGTTTTCCTTAACTATAACAACAGATCGTTTTCCAGCCATCAATAATTTGATTCAGAAGATCAACGTTAGAAAGCGAAGAGACACTTTGATTCTGGGATCTGTAATTTCTCTGTGCACGATTATTCTCCTGATATATGCATTTAGATAAAGCATGATTATACATCCGCATGTAGCATTGTCGCTGTCTAAGTCTTTGTCAGTGACATATACCTACAAATAGATACAGACTCCCATACTCACCCACATTATTCTAAAGGCCTTTTAAGTAAGAGAGAATTACTTTTGACAATTGCATCATATGTCCAATTTCTCATTCCGTTAATTCAAAGGGTCATTTGCCCTCTATAGTCAAGAAACTCTCATCTGCCCAGAGTAGAATCAGACAGATATAAGATTCCTCAATTGTACTGCCCCCATTCATTAAAAGGCAGTAGTAATTAAATTCTTACAATACTCGCCAGTTCATCCAATGGATTAGACAGCCTGGAATGATGAATATATTGCCGGTCTCCTTTCTTGTTGGACAGGATTGTTTCAGGATTGACGTCACAATGCAATATGCTCTATAGTAACCACTCTTAGATTCGTAATAATCTTACTTAACGATTTCATGTGATCTAGAGAACAGTGAGTTGAGTTTGCCGTAAGAGCTCTAGAGGCCCCCAGGGGGTTTAAATTTTCTATCCTCTAGTGGGGACTAAATAGAGAATGGGGCTTATTTGGAAATGCCTGTATGAATGAGCTTTTTAGTGCTTCATAATGTTGCTCTCCTAATGTTCTTCAATGCCAAGAATAATATCAAATAGATAGAAATTAATTCAAATCAAAGCTAGACTAGAAACTATCTACCCCAAAGCACATTGAATTAGAAATAAGAGATATTACAATAGTATAACTATTTATAAGAAATTATTTGCATCCTTTTTAATATACCTTTTGGTGTATGATCAGGTTCTAAAAGAGAGAGGGACTAAATAGAACTTTTGCGGTATGCTAAAGAAATAGTATAGCGCCTTCAAGTTATTTATACGTAATCTATGTTACCTACAGGAGGCATACAAATCAGTAATCTTACGTTTTAGTTTTCTTACAATCAGCGGTGACTTTAAATATTTGTTATCTATACTGAATTTGCACTTCAGGGTAGCTGTTTTTCCCTCCGGATTCCACTTATTTCTGTTAACAGTTCCCAAAAAAGTAAATGTTATCTATAGCATGTAATTCCAATTTGGTTTTTATATTTGTGTTGTAGAGAGTGGCCGCTATCCTTCCCCGTCACTTCGGAAGCTAGTGTGTCACTGGGAGTTTTGTACAATAAGATTTGCTCTTTAGATGAAGTTGAAATTGCGTTTAAATTATATATCTGATTGCGTAAAATTGTCGTTTCTTTCAATGTATCAGACAAGACATGATAATCCTACTGCATAAAAGTTTCAAATGGTAAATTACTTGTATGAAGCTACTCGGTAATTACCTTTTTATTATTTCCTTCTTTTATTAACTGGAACAAGCAACATCCTGGAACTTAACAAATTTTCTCTTTTAAACAAAACTTATATTGAAATAGGATTTGTCAGAGAGCTGCTAAGGTTGCATAATTGAGTGTAGTCTCTGGTTCGGTAATCCTCAACTTTAAAACGAGGCGATGCTGTAGCAGTATTTGAGTGTTTTTGGACATCACAAATTCACTTAAATTTCTCTTTTGGGACCGAATATTTCATTACACGTTTGTAAGAAAGTGGTGTATAAAAAGTGGCTTGTAAAATAAGCAGTATCGATTGTTAAAAAAAGTTACGAAAGTTCATCACTGGATTTTTGAGACTGAAAGAATTCAATGAGTCTATTCAACACTGTAATGTTACGCAAACTTGAAAGAAATTTTCGATATTGGGGGAAAAGACTTTCTTATGAAAGAACATTTGTTGCGAATTCTGTGCTCTAGTAGTGCATCTGTTGCTGTATCTATGGGTTGTCTCGTTGACCTTATTAGAGATACCATTAATTGTCCATTATACTTCCGTGTTTTAGACAAAGATATTTAGGATTCAATGAACTTTTGTTGCCTAATACGTAACATCAGTCAACTCGAACCATAGAGGAAATTTGACATAACAGTTGATCAATATGCGGAGGAGCGCATAAATTACTATGACAACAGAGTTGTCAATCATCATCTTCATAGATAATGAAAATGGCTGGTGACCAAGTAGATGCATTAGAAAACGTCATGAATTTTTGAAGACTTTGCGAATAGTTTACCTGCATATTTATTAAAGACGAAGGAATAACTGTAAAGAGAGGGATCTACTTGAACTTAGTTTAGTGTGCAGCTGTGTTGATTTTGTGACAATTGCCTTAGAACTATTATGTTTTGAAGAACGCACGGCCTACAATAGCTATGCGTACATCTTGATTCTGCAGGCAGTTGTGATTCGTTGGTACATCCTACCTGCATGGAAAGAAGCACATAGTGATTGGGATAACATGGATTTAATATCAGGGCATTCACCTTCATCTAGCGTTTCACCACCAATATCTCCGATTAAAGTGTTCAGTCAACCTGGGGCTACTCTACCACCACTAAAAAGTCTTCCACTTTGGAACCGAACCAGCCTGGAAAAAAGCAGATTCATTCGTTCGATCACAAAGGATAGTCCTGAAAATACAAAAACTGAGATCTTCCTAAGTCACTTGACAAGTAAGGGAACACAGACATCGCCTCCTAGCACTGCTATTGGTAACATTTCTCAACAGAACGGCGAACACCGACAAGATATTTACAATCGTGTTGGAAATGGAAACGCCAGTACCATTCCAGATAAAAAGCTGTATTTCCTCCAAGCTGAGCATGAAGGAGTTTTAAAGAAGCTACATATTGAGTTGGAAAATTTGAAAAGTAAAAACAGAGGTGACTAGTATGAATTTATTGTAAGACCGGTGCGAAGCGTCTGCAGACGTGATCACTAATCCGTTTTGCTCGAACAGCACGTTGCTCTATGACATAGTGATTGTCTAATCTTTCTAAACTTATAAATGCAATTAGCTCCAAAAGAGAATGAAATCGCTTTTGTTAGGAACTAGTCACTGACGTAGAACAATCTGACCAGACATGGTTGTTGTAGAAAATACAGGCAAGGTAGAATCTTTTAGTGCTACAACACACAAAGTGCATGCGAATTTGACCGTTCATTATAATCGTCCGCGCGGTTTACTTCAGGATGGATTCCACGCATAGTTACGTGCTGGCTAAACTAGCCTGTCTTATCCAAAGAAAAATAGGAATGTAGTAGAAAATCATAGATTGACTCTGGTCTGATACCTCTAATTCAAGGTTTGTAGAAGCAACTCTCCAGTGTAGGTCAGTAATAGCCTCTCTTTTGACTTCAAATTTCCATTGTGGATTAAGATTTGCTTTTACTTACTCCTGCCAAATTATGTTGAGATTGTGAATTTTGTGTTTGTTTTTTTGATATGATGGTATTCTGAGCATAGTTTGTTTATTTTCATTCTTCCCAAGCAAATTCAGAAGTTCCTAAAATTACTGACATATTGTTACCTTTGCATTACTCTCAAAATTTGCAAACTTTTGGAATTTACCAATTGAAGATTGATGTTTCAACTATAGAACTCTAGAATCAACACTGTGAGGGAGAATATGAGTAAATCAATATATATATGTATGTATGTATATATATATATATATATATATATATATATATATATATATATATATATATATATATATATATATATATATATATATATATATATATATATATATATATATATATATATATATATATATATATTTATATATATATTGATGGCACAGTTGATGTGCCTGGATGGCACAATTGATTAGCACAGGAGTCTTCTGATCTAAACATTGTGAGTTCGAATCTGCACTGGGGCCAAAATATATTTCCAACTGTGGTAGCCCACTCACGTTGTAATATTTACTTATGTCAGCCATAGCCGAATGAAGAGAATATATATATATATATATATATATATATATATATATATATATATATATATATATATATATATATATATATATATATATATATATATATATATATATATATATATATATATATATATATATATATATATATATATATATATATATTTATGTGATGATTGTTTATCATGAAACTCAGAGTCACATAAATTAATTTGTCTTGTTTTATTCTAATATCAATATATATTTGTGGCCTAAAATAGTCATGAAGTCATGTTGGGTAGTATCACTTAAGTCATTTACCAATTGAGCTTAGAAAGACCCATTCAGTGCATGTCCAGCTCAAATCATATTATTTGTGGAAATCTCTGAAGATGCTTGTTAATCCCTTCCTTTTGTATCACAATTATTTTCTCTCATAGAAATGACATTCAAGCTCATAATGACAAACAATGCTTTATCTATGTCTCCTAACGGAAAAGGTTTGTGGTCTTAAACTTTAAATCCATTTGTAGATCCTAATTATCTCAAGGATTAACTTGTTAACAAAAGACTTTGTACTGTAGCATCATTTTAATTTTGTTCCATATTGATATCATTGAAGCTGTATTGTTAGTGTAAGTATGTGTTTTGTGCCTAGATGTAAGTTCCTTCTGAGATTGCGTGAACTACATATATATTTATTGCTATGACAACCTGGTGTTCAGTTATTGTATTTTTGGTTTCCATTTTTGAAAAAGTATAGAGATTTAGTATAGTAGATTACTGTAAAATTAGAGCATATGGCTATAATATTCTTATGATTTCACTTATGTTCTAAGGAACATTATAACATGTTATCGCTGATAGGACACACTCATGAAATCATGAATGTTCAGACATTGGGATGTTTCAGTTTTGCCTACACTCATTTTTCATAAGATCACACTTTATAGTAACACTGAGGCTTGATCAGCTGAGAAAGTAAGAGCTCTGCAAGATCATGATCAGCCTCAGATGAGAGTTTTCACAAGCAGTCAAATACCTTCATTCTTTAAGCAAACACATTCTTTCAGGGTTGTTAATGAACATCAGCAATTAATGCGTTATTTTCAAAAGTTCCTGACTGAGTATCTTAGATACTGCACAGAGTTTCTAAAATAAATGAAAATAGTAAAAAAATTAAGAGCATAAAGCTTGGCACCAAAATAGTAAAAAAATTAATAACATAAAGCTTGGCACCTCTTGAGTTATCTGGTTCATATCAGAAACAGAGTGTAGAGCAGGATTGGACTGCTTATTTTCATGATAGGGATGCAATTTATTGATTATGGACAGTTGTATCTAGAATGTAAGAAGCCCTGTTATTGTTTTCATATGAGACACTCAGGCACAGTCCCTTTGCTGGGTATAGTATATAGGCCATAGAATTCTCAAGCCTCAACTAGAAAGGCTACACATAATCAGGGAGCAATGTAAATATATTTTGTTTTTGAGTTGGAATTAAAAGATGAATTATTTATATTCAGTAGCAGAAGGCAAATATTTTACCCAATAGAAAGTGAGTGGGAATTTCCTCATATGGAACATTAGGGTTTGCTCTTATTTTTTTGGCATTTATTCCTAAGGGAACTGCTTTTTCTGTGTTGAAAAGTTGGTGAATGAATGATTCATTCACTCAGAAAGGAATTCATTCGACAAATGAAATTCTGCTGGTGTCACATTGAGTTCACCTACAGAGTTTTTTTGCGGTAGTCCCTTGTATGCAAGGTGTCATGCTGTGCCAGACTTATTAGAAGCACTGCTCACAGAAGTGTAATCATCAGGGTGGTCTCAACTGGCAGAGCATGATAATAAAGCTATTTGCTTTAGTGGTTCTTCAAAGACCATTATTTTATGCATATTACTGTTCTTTATTTTATGTTATTAATTTGTTATAACTGTGAGGAAAGTTAACACTCAGTAAATTGAAAAAATAGTAGAATCTTCAAATGATTTCATAGGCTTAATCCCCATACAATGACATAGCTGGATTTCTGAATCATCCATTTTTTATTTTTCTAGTTGAAGTTAGCTTGTTATGTAAAACATACCAATTGCTATTGGGTGAAATCATAATATAGATATTTCTATTATATGTCCATGCTATTACTTCCTTTATTCCTATTACTTTCTAAAATTATTTTCCAAGCAGTAAAGATGAAGTGTGAGAGTTTACATTTAGGAGCATAAAATTTTATAGTTTCTCTTAATTTTCTACATTTGCAGGTCCCTAACATGATTTTTTCACAGGTTTCAAGACCATTTTCAAGACCATGTTAAAATTTACTGATTTGTTGCTATTGAAAAATGATACATGGATTTTTTCATTTCATTTATCTTTTTTTTTATGCTTGAAGTGTTTCCTAGCAGTATCAAACTATCAAATAAATCAGACATATTTGTTGAAAAATTATGAGTTCCATTACACTCCATCATTGCAGATAATAGTGAACTCAATCAGCAGCAGGGGCGTTCTAGAAAACATCATCAAGCATCATCAGCTCAAAGGAGCTCACATGGTATGTTTCCACTTGGTTGTATCATGTGACATCTCACTAAGGGGTCATACCCACACCACCCCTAGTGCCATCCCTGCATTTCATAGTTGATTCTTTGAGTACTCAGACTAGTTGCAAAGATTATTTAGTCATAAAAGTTATACTTCCTCATTGTGCTTGCATTCATAAGAAATAGATGATTAGCAGGAATTCAGAGTTTCTTTCAGAGTTTGTCTAATCTTACTTATGTCAATATTATTGGTAGGGACCATGGATTTTGAATTTTATTGAACTAAGGAAGCTCTAGACACATCATGTGAACACATTCTGTTTTTCTTCAAGGTGTTAGAGTAGAAAACTGATAAGGAGAAGAAACCAAGAATGTTCACATAGATTACCTTTTATGATCTAGCATAATATAAACACTCAATGGTTGATGATATATGAAGAAAAATTAGTTAGTTAAAGGGAGTTGCTTAAAACAACCAACTGCTTGCTTTATTTTGTCAGCTGCAGAATTGGCATTAGGACGATTTTGGAATTTAGGACTCCACATTGCCTTAATGCTCTTTATCAATAGCAGGATCTCTTTATTGTGCTTTAATTACTGCGCACTGATTAATGTGTGTGAATGACAATGCGAAGCAGGACCCGACCGTGTCCCATTGGACGACTCATTCCTTCAAATGTATTGATATGATTAGCTTCCTAGTAAAATTTTAGCCATTAGTAAGGAGCTTATAACGTACTGATGAGTCCCAGGAGAAGGAAGGAATGTGATTACGTATTTTATTATTTCAAATCGATTCACGGAGGTATTATTAACTATAGAAGTAATCTGTATGGTATGATATCGGATTGCCTCGTTTTACGTAGATTGCGCTGCAACTGTAGGCTGTGAATAATAACGATTTTGTAGGTTTTCATCTGTAATTTACGTTTTTCTGAGTCATTATTGGTAAACTGATATTCTGGTACAGCCCTTTCCCTGGAAACCATGAACGCTATAAACCAGCCATGAATATACTAGAGATTTTCATAAGGTTTTCTCAGTCGTAGGACTTTTCAAATATTTGTGACAGAACCTGTTTGGCTCCTTGATTTCTAGTGCACATTTTTAAACTTTAGATAAAAGTATTGACGGAGAGTGGGAATCCTCTAAAGAGGAAGCAAAGAAGCGCAAATCGAGTTTCAAATCGGCAGGAATTAGAACGTGTAAAGAATCAAACTGGTAGGTAACGACTTTTCAACCCTCATTTCCTTACCAGATTTTGAACATCCTAGCCTCTTAAAATGTGGGAGGAAGTAATATCATTTGGTTGTGAAATAGCCTTTCTTTTCGTATTTATTGCACGTTTTCTAGATGTCAGATCTTGGCGATACGTAGAACTATTCTTTGGGACGGTATAGGATGAGACCTACAATTTGCTGACAAAACTGATTTGGTCCCATGATTCACATGTCTGCATATTTATTTATACATCATAATGTGTATATCTGCTTAAGTCTTTAAGTATTATTTGTCCAATTTGTTGGCAAATTGTACGAATATGTAGATGTAACTAATTCATGCACTGTCTCCTCCCCTGCAGCACCTAATTCTTTTCCTTGGACTCCTTAGAACACAAAAATTGAAGCAATATGGCAACTTTGGTGATATGCCGACACAGTTTTATTTGTGGGGGTTGTGACATCCCCTACACTCCACTGTAGGTATGGACCTGTGTCAGATCAAGTTATCAAGTCTAGACGATCTCTCAGAAGTGCTAGATTTTCCTACAGAACCTAGCGGCTGTTTAGGTGGACTGGTTTTTTCTCTCTTCCAATCTGTATATTTAATCACTTTGAGATGTACTAATTCGTACTTGAACCTCTTTTGCAATAGGAAATTTGATACTCGGTCTGCGGGGTGTAACCAATTAGAACAGAGAAAAGGCTACCATCGCCATCAAAGTGGTCATGCTGCTACCCAGCAACCATTCAGTCGGGGTGAGGAGAGCATGCTGGAAGGTGTTCATGTTGCACAAAGTGACCCAACAATGCAGACAACAGCATCAGCGTTGATCACAGGGAAACAGTATTCATCAAAAGATTATGAAGAAATCATCAGAGATTTGAAACGACTTAATGCCAAACAAGCAAGCGAGGTGCGTTGGAATGGTTTAGTAATTAACGGGGTTTATTGGTTTTTTTTATAAATCTAAGGCAGGTCTCGAACTTGTATCTGGTATTTGATCTTCATATTACATTTCAGAGTATCTGTACTAAATTACTTCTCATCTCTATCTTCCAGATAGTCAGATATACGTCTTATCTTTTTTAGTTAACTCATTTGAAAGAAAAGCTTTTGGATCAAAGAGCACGTAACGACGAATTTAATTAGTGAGTTTATATAAAGTGTATTTTTCTCGATCAGTTTCTTCTATAACTGATTTTCGTTTTGAGTCCTCTAATTGCTTATTGATATGAAATGTTTATCTTCATGTTAACCCTGTATTAGCGTAACGGGAACGCTCTGAAGTTCTCATTTCCTTGGTGAAGTACACCCTGCAATCTGCATGGGCCTGTATGTTGGTATCACATGTAAAGAACAGACATACAAGCTACTTTTATGACACTACAGCAACAAATCTGTTCATATATGTATGGATTGTCCTACCAGCCTTGAGTTATTAACGATGATGCTATCAAACTGCTTTGAAGGGGCTAGAATTTGTCAATATATTTCTGCTGATTTGAGTTTCTGTTATTTATTTGATTGTTTTCCTCAACAGTGTTTCTCAAAATCGCTTGCCAAAACTCGATCTTCGAAGTGCTTCCAAGTGAGTTAGTTTATATTTCGCTATATTTGGGTTGTGTTAGTTTTTGAGCAATTCAAGTGAGTTATTTGAGTGTACCTTTGGTAGCAAACGACAATGTAAACCTGGAAAATGATTATAATACACATTATGCTGTTTCTTGTGTATCAACATTTTGTTCTGAGGTAAATTGCCAATACAGGGTTCATACAATCAGGAAAAATCAGAAAAAACTGTGTTTTTAACGACAGTCAGGAAAGTCAGGAAATTTTGTTAAAACTTGAAGAAAGTCAGGAAAAAGTCAGGAATTTTTATCATCCATGTGGATGATTTCTTTGGTACCCAATAGACGACTCTATACAGTGCACAGTTTGTGATATTTTTGGCTCCAGTTGAGCAGAGAGCCTCATTTTCTTACTCAAATTGGAAAAATATGCTCAATTACTTAGTTTTCAAAGATGCGTCAGTCGCTCACACCATTTCAAACACCAGTTGGTCAGGAAAAATATTATGTATTTCTGATATTTAGTCCGGAAAAAACCTTCCTTTTCAAGAAAAATCTCAGGAAAAGTCAGGAAAAAATATTGGGCAGGATGTATGTGAACCGTGCAATAGAAACACCCCTATGTTAGAAGAAGAGAAGTTTCACAAACGGTAAATGATAATGCAACTCATAGTAACAAAAGCAAGCCATTCATCATTGCAAGATTTATGAAGTTTTATTTGAAGCAGGACTGTCCACAGATATCTTGAGGTATTTTCCATATAGGTATTTAGTTAAGAGGAGGGGATACCCAGAGGTTTCTTGTGTTTTGAAGGCATGGAGGAATTGTTTGACCGATTTGGTATGTTTTATTACTGTTGCTCGACATCGATTGTCCTCCCTAACTGTGTCATAGCTTCTGCCTCATAGCTTCAAACAAAAATTGTCACATTTTATTCCATCTTTTTGTGACGTTGCTGATTCTGAATAACACTGGGGCAGATATCTGATGAAATCCTCTAGCCACTTTGTCTCTACTACGTGTTAGCATAAAAGGACAGATCTGGGTATATATATATATATATTGTTTTTATCTTTCCTTAAGGTCTGCTAAAACTAATTCAGGAACTAATTTCAAACATGAAATAGTTTCACTTCCGGCCCTGCGACCAATACTTGGCACTAAAGTCACAACGAGGCAACGGAAAGCCCAGGCGAGTCACGTGCAACGGCAACGATCAAACAAGGATATTTTGCAGAAGATTATTTAAGAACTGACAAATGGATGTACATAGTATTCGTTTTAGTTTTAGGCGTTCAGCAGTAAACTAATTATACATTTGAGCATTTTCAATTTTTTTTATCTAGTGTGTAACAGGTGGCAATTGTTCTTTGTTGTTTAGACTTCTGATATTTTGTTTGTTTGTTTGTTTATGTAACAAACAGTCAGCTGTGTGTAGCGCACTTATAGAGCTTCAAGGGGGATATATGGTATTCATATTCATATTAAAATTTGTTATGCACAAGCAACCCTTCAACCATTATCCTACCTCTATGCCTTCAACACAGATAGTAACAACAACAACAAAACCACGAACTAAGTTATTCATACTATAGTAGCGAATCAAATAAAACTAAAACAAAACAAGTTCGTTTGGAGCTGTTCTTCCAGGGGGTCGTGTTCTTTTACGTTGTGTTCATCATATACACTGTCAGTTGCCTTTTAAAGGCATTTATTGTTGGCAACTCACGTATATCCATAGGTGCATCATTCCAGTCCATAAGACCCAAGTCATGATAGCTTTTTTATACTGCTCAGTCCTATGCTTAGGGATCTAGAGGTTTTGGCTATTTCTCGTATTGTAAGATGAGAAACTAGACCTTGGTTTGTACTTTTCTAGGAAGCTTTCTTGGCAATGTTTGCGTATGATTTTATAGCTCTAACATTCCTATCAAAATAAATTTTGTCTTCTACACTCATCCCAGGACATGACCAAATATCTTTAATTTTGGCGTTCTTAATTATTTATATAGCCCTAGTTTGGAGTCGATGAAGGGCAGCCAGTTTTGTTTTTCACAAGCTACCCCAAACAACATCACCATAACGCAACTGGCTTTCTACTAATGCATAATAGACCATGCATAGTCGCGATTGGGTGGTATATTTTTCAATCTCTTTAATACCCACATACCAGAGTTAGTTTTGTTCTTTGTGCGGTTGAATTGACCTTCCCATGTAAGGTCCTCATCAACAATCGATCCAAGGGACTTCGCTTGCGTTACTCTTTTTATTATTTTTATTTAGTTATTAAGCACCAGGTTCTCAGGGTGTTTGCTTTTGAGTGGATGCCCTATGACCATAAATTTGGTTTCTTGAGGGTTCAGACTGAGTTTATTGATTCTCATTTAGCATCTCCTCACATACATCATCTGTCAATCTCTCTACGCCATTAGATGCAGCTATCACATTTTTGTCATCCGCGAAGATGCTAGCTCTTGAATGTTGAAGACTATTTTTCAATATCACTTAAGTAAATAATGAATAGAAGGGGGCCCAGGCAAGAGCCTTGAGATATGTACCATATGTGACTTTCCTTGGTTTTGACCTATGCCCATTCAAAGTATAAAACTGGGTTCTGTTTGTTTGATAAGATTCAAACCAACCACCTGTTCAGTCTGCAATCCCATAATGAGCTTCTTTACAATTCTCTGGTGAAAAGATGTCATTTACTTGGGGGCACTATACTTTGAAAGTCTGTTTTTAAAACATGGTTTTATCAATCTCATAATTCTATCAGTCAAGCATGGTAATCGAATTATATATACTGGAGAACCAGTGAAAGTCAAAACAATCAGAGATGGCGAAATTACCTTCACTTTGACATTCCAAAACTATTGTAAGGTTCAACAGCCTCGAGGCAAAGCTCTAGAGTAGTATTACAGGACAAAAAAGAATTTCAACTCAAAAAATGAGCTTAATACCGAAAAAGATAGTGCTTTATTTATCCTGTTAATCAACAGCTAAAATGTAAATTCCTACAAATGAGGATAAATTGAGCAGGTATGTTTTCATGAGTCTTCAATGATATTTCACAGGCCATATTTATCATGTCTGTTGCTTTTCCCACTGTTCTGGTGTCAATGTCTTCATTGTTAGTGCATGGATGCTTTTCATCTCATCTTCCAATGCACTATTCACCATTCTATGTCGTTGCAAAAGTGGTTTCCCAGTGAATTTATCAGAAACAATAACAGTTGAAAAGCTTGTTCCACAACCACCAGATATATCTTCAATATTCTGCAGAATGAAACAGTACTTATAGTCAATGTTTTCAAGATAAAAGTGCCGAAGCATTTTGTTTGAAAAGAATAGATTTACATATTACTGCAGGATTTCGGTTGACAGGTTTTGCTACTTATCGTCTAAGAATCTAAACTCTACCGTAGCTGTCAGGTAAGTTTATGATATACACTTGTTCTTTCTGTCATGAAGGAACTTTTGGAAACGCGAAGTTTTCTATTACAATTGTGTAGAAAGCAGACATCTAGTACGTTTTTCCTTAAAACATACTGAACCTGAATCCATCTATGCTAGGCCTATCGTTGAATATTCGCTAGTACTAACGTTTGAGCCCTTACCAAATGTATCGGTGAAAATGCATCAGTGAGTTTTTTTTCCAACAATGGCTTCTCGACAGACATCTTGCTGGTAGGATATATATGCACCTTTTTATTTCGTGTGAAAAGGTTGCGATAGGATGGTACAAATCTCTTTCTCACCACGTGGTCGACAGCTATTTCCAAATTGTTTTAACTCAAAATCCCTACGTCTGTATTACACACTAATACGGCTAATCATCCGTGAGTACCTGCCGTCTTGATGTGAATTTATTGTGTATAGATATATAATTAAATTCCATAACCTGTAGAAACGATGTTGTTGTGGGCAGCCATATTGAGTAAAGAGGTTTCAGTGGCATGAACTTGCGCAGGACACAAACGTCATGCTCCTTCGCACTATATGCACTGAATACAAAGCACTCTGTTTTCTGAATAATGACAACGCGTGGAGAAGTTGAAGAGCTTTCCGAATAATGACAACGCGCGAATGGGAATGAAGATCTCAACATTCATGTTTTTGATCTAGAGTACAGCCCTTGAGAGAATAATGGCTGTTGTGTCAGCGCTAATAATGCTTCAAATTTCCCGCTAAGCATTATTGCCCAGCAACAACCAACTGGCTCAACACGAAAAAGAGGCAATTTAAATCAGTTGGAACTGTAAGTCGGAAGTCGGTAATGTGACAAGTGTTGACGAAGTCTTTTACACTCTTACTGCAATGAAAAACAAACATAGATGTTTAGGTCAAGGAGTAAATGATAGTAGTTTTCTATAGAAAGACTACAGCTGTCATCTTATGATGAAGTGATACAATGAGTAGTTTTCAAGACGCCTTGGAGACAGTGACTGTTCTAAGCTACAAAAAGATCGAAGATTATTCAAAAGATTTTGATAGGACAAAAGCTATTGATGAGTTAGATGATGATGTACAGACGGATAGATATGGTTTTATCATACACGAAGCCAATGATGCCATTCAATCAAAGTAAGCTGGAGCTTTAGAGTTCACTTTGCATACGTCGATTTTTGCACCTGTGCATATGCATTGAGTCTTATGAATTGAAAAGTAGCAATTATTGAAGATGAACAAACCAGTGATATATCTGGTTCAAGAATTGCCAATAATTACCTGGGTAACAGAAATTCGTTAATATTCCCATCAAAGTCATCTTGCCTCTTTATGGAAATTGTGTCAGCCCCACACTAGAGCCATTTTCAGGAAATGGAATTGTTGCTGGTATTAGATAGTAAAGAGGGCGCTGATAAAGATTCAAAGACACCCGCTGGAATCTCGGGCGAAAGTGCTCTACTTCCCTCAGGCATTCTCAGCTCATGTTATGAATGCCAAAATGCTCCCTTTGTTTGTAATCTAGGCTAGAATATACTTAAAGGCATGTCTGTGGAAGAATTGTCTTCAGTCATTGCTTTGGGTATCTTCATAGTTCCTTAGAGAGTCTTGATATAGTAGTAGAAACTGGGAAATTCCTAGTAACTTGGAAGTATGTATTTTTGCCCACAGTGAGGACTACATGCCTTTTTATAAGGAACCTGCTCAAGGCCTGTGCAAGGGTTTGAAAAGATTCTTAATTTTGGACCTCCAGTAATCAAATTGTAGTACTAAAAATTCTGTAGCAGTTCTTTTATAGTGAAAAATTCATTTTGACTGCTTTGAGTACAATTAGCCTTGGCACTTATTAGAGAGAGGGTCTATAGCTATAGTCAGAGACAGCATAGCCAAAAACTACTCAACGAAGCACTTGACACAAGCATAGCAAACAATGTATGCAGGTTTTTGCTGCAAATGAATGGAATGGGCTCCCTAATTCTTGGTTGTTTGCTGTTATAGAACTTTTTCGAAGTGAAAAGTTCCTTTGGGAATTTTCCTTTAGTAGCATAAGTTCTTTGAATATTTTGTCATTCTACAAGTAGGTACCTTGTAGAGTGGTTCCTTATAAAAAAGCATGTAGAATAGTTTGTGAAACCAATTGACAGAAAGGTGCTCTATGCACTGCAGAATTAATGATGCACCCACTTAGCATTATTCCTTTTGCAAAGTGAACAAAGTAAATTTGAGCATAGAAATTACATAGGTTAGTTTGTGAATACATGTTGGTTGGCTCACTATGAAGTTGGTTTCTTTAGTTATTTGGCTAGCTTTCTAGTTAGACATGAGTTGTTGGCACAGGTTGGATTTTGTGACAATCATATATGCTAACTAGTGCTGGTGTTGGCATGTAGTCCACAGCTTCTATCCATGGATTTTTTTTAATATTGACTTAATAGCCAGTGGGCATGTGAGTTAGGTGATAGTTTGTAGTGAGTAAGCTTATACAGTGTATGATTCAAACATGTGAATGCTTGGTTTGCACCCATATACCCCCAAGAAGCAACTAAGCATTAACTGCTTATATATTTGTTTAGAGAACAACACCTACCACTTGAGATTATAAGAAAGAGAGAACGTAAGTGGATATCAATGCTAAGGAAATGGGAAACATATGTGAAATCAAAGCAGAAAGTGGTAACTATATTTACTGATGTTTTATTTTTACCAACAGAACTTGCTAAGATATAGAAAAGTGAGTTATCTACTGCAATTCAGAAGTAGTTTATGATTATTGTAATATGCAAATTTTAGATCAGTAGGCTCCAGTTGAAGGGTCTAGTAAATGTTGTATAAGTGGAAAGGTGTAGAAATCAATTGAATTTCTTGGCTTTGTCAGGAAAAAATAAAAGAGAGGTGCAGGAAAGGCATACCACCTGCAGTTCGTGGAAAAGTATGGCAATATTTGACAGGTGCGATTCAGTTGCGAGAAAAGAACCCGGGGCTTTATCAGGTGTGTGGACAGTGGTATATTGAAATCATAGGTCTATTTTTATAAGTCTACTAAAATTTTTCATTGTTTGTTGTTTGTGGTGATTTTGTTAGTTGCTCCATTGTATGCACAGGGGGCTGATTTATTTAAATGACAAAAATCATTATAAAAATTTACAAAAATGTTCAGATGATTTTCCATCTTACTTCAATTTTTACGAAATCCATTTCTTTTCCATGCATATTAAACCTGTGTATAGTTGAACAGAAACTCAGTTTAACACCAGTGATGATATATCCTTTGTAGAAGTTGATTGTTAAAGAAAGCCCAGATTGGGAGCCAATCATACGAAAGGATGTACCAAGGACATTCCCTTATCATACCATGTTCCTAGAAGATGGAGGCCCAGGGTATGCCTACTGTTAGCTAATTAGTTCTTGGGTTGTTTTCTTCTTCTGACCTAAATGTATAGTTGCTTCACTGCTGTAGCTATGCCTCTCTGTAAGGATGTTAGGATGTGTGTGATCAATTGTGTGCCTCATAGTGGAATGTCACATTGAGGCACTTGATTTTTGTCCAGCATTTATTGTCAATGTGCATGATCGGTTAATTTTCAAGAACGAGGTGAATCATGCACCTCGCCTCGAGGTGTTTGTTGGGATGCACGCATGCGATTGTGCACCTGAAATGGAAAGGCCTGTGTGAGACCTTGCAAGTTTACAACAATCATAACTAGTACATGAAAGTTGTGATCATTTTAGTAAGGTTATGTTTTTCTCTCATACTCATTGTTAAGCATAATTTTGATCAACTTCTGTGTAATTGCCTTATTCTTGGTGAACTTGCTTGAATGCTATGGACCAATAGCCAGATACAAAAAGTAAATTTGTAAATAAAGACTTCTGTGCTAAGTTATGGATCAATAAAATGTAGAAATTTTAAACTTGATCTCTTTTAATGAATGAAAACTCTCTTTGTAGACAAACAAGCCTATTTCAAGTTCTCAAGGCATTTAGTTTGTATGATTCAGATATAGGTTACAGCCAGGTTAGATCCAATTAATAGATAAACTGAGCATGAGTTATTTTGTATCAGCTACTCAAGCCCATTGGTATCTTTTTTAAGCACTCTTTGCTCCAAATGCATTTTAACAATATCACAATTTGATGTTATGTACATTATAGGATGCATTGTTTTTGTGTAGCATGTAATATGATATGATTTCCCTAAAATAGCCTCTTTGTTATGAATAAAAATGCCTAAATTCAGATCATCATTAAGCTAGTCCTTTATAATAACATGCCTATATCCAGGTAATCAAGAGTTGTCCTTTCACATAGCTGTGTTGATAGGCATACCCTATAGGAAAATTTTACGCCTTAAAGTGGCTACTTCAGAGTGATACCTTACATCATCCTATTGTCTGGTGACTTCACCAATTTGCTCTTAGTGTGAATTATGCCTTTTATGTAATGTCCACTGGGTATGACATTGATATTGCACCCAGTGGTATTGTTATTGTTTCATATTAGTGTTTGTATGAAGTAAGTGCATGTAAAAAAAGGTTACACCTAATATCACAACCTTTTTGCATGTGTACTGTTAGAATATCAAATATTCCTTGCTTGGAGTCCCAATTTAATTTGCTGTAGCATGTCTTTTCTATATATTTAGTTGCATTCGTAAAAGGGGTGCAGAACAGAGCCCCTAAATTGTTTAAAGAACTCATTTTTTGAGCTTGTTTGTTTTGCTCAAAACAAGGCCTGTATCACATGTTGCATGTGTTGATAATTCTTTTGAGTTAATTTTTCCAAATTTCACATCAGCTGTACTTCTGTCATCTCAATGATCTGTTTTCCTATTTGATTCAGCTAGTAGTATTACAGAGGCATGTTATGTTTGACCTGTTTTATTTTTTACCATAGGCTTTGTCTCCAATTGCTGCTGTATTGCTGATGCACATGACAGAAGAAGTAAGCCAAATATTTGCTTGTGTTCTGTGATACATGTCTTTTCTCATAAATGCCATCTTGGTTTCTTTCTTTGTCATCAAACTTGCCTTAGGGTTTATCACAAATTTACATTTTCTGGTTCTGATGTCAATTACCACTTTAGTTCACCATTTTTTACTGCATTGTTCATGTTCAATATTTATTAATTGTTATTTATCCAATATTTTGATATTTTAAATGCTACCTCCCTTTTGCAATATAATTGTTTAATGTTCAAGAAATATATTCTCTATGGTCCCAACAAAATTCTTTATAGACACTGTGCATTTCAAAATTAGGGCATAGTACATTTCCAGCTTTGGCTTATTTGCTTACAAGATTCTGGCAGTTTTACAGCAATGCAATCATTCTTAAGGCCTAGACATATTTTCCTTGTGACTTTGTGACATGACATGATCACTGAATTCTGACATGAATTCATCCTTTTTATTGGTATGGCATTAACTCATTTTAAGAGTTAGTTCTGGTGTATTCTCTTGTAAGGAGAGTGTGCATTTGTAAAGAGAGGAAAACACATTTAATTAATATTTTTCACTTCACAATGCATGACTGTGACTATTCTTCTAATTTTTTGCCAGAAGGAGACACTTGCACAATTCATGATTATTTTTCTAGGAATCCTTTTGGGTTCTAGTTGCAATTACTGGAAAATACCTGCAAGGGTACTTTGGGAAGAATTTGGTATGTTGTTTTTCTTAGCATTCATAAGATCTTATTTTGCATTTTTGCTTCCAGTTGGTAAATATAATGTTCCTGAACACTTGGACATTATCTAGGCACTGTTTTCTGGAGAACAATTTCTCCTCTAGCAACTGAATAGCCCTCTGGTAATTTCCAAATATTTGGCTTTCATCATCATTGTGCTCTCGAATCTCTATTTGACAGTGCATAACATAAAAATGGAAGGTTTATCCTTTCCAAGAAGTTGTGTGGAACTACCAATTCCCCTCTTTTTATTTTTTTTCTTTACTGTTTGTGTATTTTTCTTTTCTTTAACCCTTTTTATTTTTTGTTGTTAATAAGTTTTTGAAAGGTATTAGTGTTGTCTTTTGTGGAGACCTTTCTACACCAAGAACAGTACCGTATATAATAATTAAAAGTTGTATTTATTTTTAGTTGCGATATAAAATATTATTTAGCATCTTCAATGGTTATTCTCTAAAATCTTTCAGGAATCTGTCCAATTGGATGCTTTGATTTTCTCTTCTTTGTTGGACCAGACATTTCCATATATCTCCGTCCACCTTGTGAGTATCATTACAGAAAATCAGAACCATAATGTTTTTGTTGATTAACTGCTTGAATCTGGAGCTTATTATCTTCCTGAATGCCAAAATGCATGATGCTCCAGAACTGAGAATGAACATATCTAGACCGCCTGTTTGAAGCCTCATTTTGATATCAATCTGTCAATGCTGTAAATTAAAGAAAAACATAGTCTGTACTTTTGAAATCCACATTCCTGGAATCATTCACATCAGTTGTTTATTTCTAATTTCTGTTTTTCAATGCTTAAAACTAAATACTGTACTCTCTATATAGTGTTAATCTATCAGTAGCATGGACTCAACTAGTCCAATTTTCGTATTTTCTTCACAGAAAACATACAATATTGATCCAGTTATGTACATTGTCGAGTGGATGATGTGCATGTTTTCAAGGTAAACACTAGCTATGGATTTTATGTGTTAATACATTTTGTTGCACAGCTCAGTGCCCTTTTGCTTTTCTTTCTATGGTTAGTTTTAAAAAATCATCCTATGCCTAACCTGATTCTGCCCTCTTCACAGGATAACCTTCCCTAAACTAGTGCTTCTCTCTAGGCATTGAAGAGTTTCTAGTAGTACCTTGATAACTTGATATCACAGAACCTCGCCAATTTCTCGGCAAATTCTTTGTTTCACACCAGGCTTTCTGGGAAGGTTAGTGTAAAAGTGCTAGATATCACACACCTAGAACCATTCAGGCGTGTAGTGGCGTGTGTTGTCACCGTGTCACCGTGTCTCCGTGTATACACGGCTCGAAAGCTTTGTCCTCATGTACGTACGGATTTCGATCACACAGTCAACAATAGATCCCAGTCAATTCCGAAAAAACTTGGCGAATATATTCTGCCATTAGTAGCACCTATTTATTTAATGCGATAAGGTGTTAAGCCTAAGTTTGCAATGGATACACTTAGGCCCCATTCACACTATACTGCATTTTTGGACAAATACGAATTACTTTAGCACCGTTTCTGGCTTTGCGTTCACATTGCTCCACCCCAAAAACGGAGTCAAATGAAACCGGTGATAAAAGCGGAGGTATATGAAAATGGAGCCGAAAAAGTACTGATCTTTGTGGCCCCATTAATGCCCTAGTCACACTTCTCTGTTTTTGGATAAGAACGGATCTTGTTTGCTCTATTTTTAGCTTAGTGTTCACAATGTTCCACCCCAAAAACGGAGCTAAATGACAAAACTGATAAAAGCCGAGCTATGTGAAAACGGAGCTACACAAATATGGATATTTTTGATCTCGTTCACACTATCCCATTTTTGGGCACAAACGCATATGTTTTGCTCCTTTTTTGACTTTGTGTTCATATTATCCAAATATAAAAAAAGCCTTCAGCCAGATGCGTTTTTGAGGACAAATGTGAATACCATTTTATAGATATTCGTTGTTGTCCGAAAACAGAGAAGAAAAACAGCTCCGTTTATGGGAGTAAAAACAAATCCAAAATGATAGCGGAGTAGTGATGACGAGGTGCCACCTCCTTTCAAGCTGGCAGAAAAAGCAAACGATGAACATTGATTCATCATAATATCCCATGGAACTAGCAACGACAACTTTCTACTTCACGGCAATGAATGCGTGTGATGTTTTGCACACCTGGGAAGTTGCAGATGTGTGCCAGGGCGTGCGTGTGTGAAGCCTGTACACACATGAAAAGCAGATCTTCGTTACCACCCTGGCTAGCAAATCTTGTTAGGCGTGCACTTTCCTTTTTGTTAAAATCTAGTTTTGAATTTTTCAGTTACCTCTCTTGTTCGGTTTTCTCATCATGATTTTGATTACAAATCTCACTTTTCTACTAGAACCTTGCCATTCTCAACAGCACTCAGAGTCTGGGATATTTTCTTTAATGAAGGTGATTGTTACTGTCTCTTTTTCTCCTTTAGTGTTTATTACCCACCTATGCATCTAATTTCATGTCTACTTAACTCCCTTCATGCATTAGTTATCTCTTTCCGAATTTTCTGAAATTTAGGCTGCCCTTTTTGTTAAGTTTGCTGAATTTTCGCTTAATGTTATTTCAATTTTAGGAGTAAAAATGTTGTTCAGAACCGCCTTGTCAATTCTGAAATTGGCCTTTCCTACGGAGAAAAGTCTGCTAGCTTATTCAGAGTGAGTAAAATAAGTCGTTTGAGCGCATGATCTCAAATGCAACTGAATTTTTATTTCTTAGGGGATAGATTCCCTTCCCTTTAGAACAGATTTTATGTTTTCGTTTTGATTGCTGGTAGAAATATTAAAATACCTTGTGAAATTTTTACTGAGGTTTCCTATTTAAACTTGTTTTAGGTTATCTTAAAACGCACGAAGCTGCTTACGGTAGCAAAATCGATTCTCATGGCTAGTAAACATGTCCAGTTTGGATTTGTAGTTATTCGAGAACATTGAAAGTGACAACTGAAGGAAATTTCTGTGTTTGGCTATGATTGAGATTTTCATAAACACATAGAGTATTCTTGAATTTCAGGGATTACGATATCATTCATAGAATCAATAATGTCCCTAGAGAAGATTTGAAAGAAACAGTTTTTATATCATTGGTAAGTAGGCATTGCAGCTTCATTTTTTTAACCCATTTGTTGATAGTTTGTAAATATGAAATTTACCAATGGGATGTAATGGGGTGGAAAACTGCGTAAACAACAGGCGATAGTTGTAAATGCGCCCTATACTCTACAAGATAAAGGATTGCACTTCTTTTCACTATTTTTACCAACATGGTGTGGCATGTTGCAACGTGCGTTGCTTGAGTGTTGGCTTGAGTCGTGTGTGGTATTTCTAACTGCCTAGTCTCCCATATTGAGCAACCTTCAAAGATATCTAGGGTTGTGCCGGACTGTTTAGTTATAAGTCTACAACTGCCATGGATATTCGATTCCATTGCAAGGGCCTTTGAATCTAGAGTCGATTAAGCAATAATTGGCATTCGCTGGTTTTGAATTGCACCGAGAAAATCCTTGTTTTGAAAGACTGGTCACAAAGTAATGGCGAGATTGCTAAAGTTGTTGAGCAAGAAGAATGCAATGAACCATCCTATGAAGTGAACGTCCAAGTCTTTTTCAAATTTGTTGATTTGATTTTGAAGCAGGGCACCAATCTCCAATCAGTGGCATGTATAATAATTTCCCTAATATTTTTTACCTCCAATTTTCTCTTTGTTTCTCCATCTTTCTAGCCTCTCATTATGTACTTACAGAACCCGTTTTATCACTCTCTTGGATTAGTATAGTCTCAATACTTTTTGACGTTTTACCCCATTACCACGCAGGCGTTAAGTTTGAAATTAACAAAGACTGACTTAAAAAGACTGCATTTAGACGCATTGATAAAACGACCAGATCTGGCCATAGCAAAATCCTGAAGAGATCTTACTTGAACAAATGATGTAAATATTGTATTGAGTATGGTAATGACAAATTTTCAATAAAGTGACGCAATTTTTTTCGCAATTATTTTGTTGTTGAGATAAGTAGTCCGAAATCTGATAATTGATTAAACTTTAAAGGGCTTCCTCTCTATCAGAGAATTCCCTGCAGTTTTGATCATTTATCATAGACACTAATTTAGTAATATGTTTCGGCATTGACTTGTGATACTGTTAGATGGTGCCAGTGTGAGAGCTTGGGCACACGTTGAAGTTGATATTTGAGTTGATCTTTATGCCTGGGAACAAACAGTAGTGACTGTTCAGATATTGTAAAATTCTGCTTCAAGAGAGCTATTTTTGATGAAAAAACTGAACATAGCACAGGATTTGAATCATGATGCATGCTGGTTTTCAACTTAGAGTTTTTGTAGTGTAACTAGGAAGTGCATCTTTTTGAATTGAAGAGTTTTGCACAAGTAGAGAGGTATCTTATTAGTAATTGGAAACCTTATACCATCAGTTCTGTACATCTATGGACATAGCTCGGAGTGCTTGCTGGAGCTAGCATCTCATTTCTTTGGAATTTTCAGAGTTTCGGTTGAAATCTTCCTTATATGTTTTAGAATTTCAGGCACAGAACTTCCGTGTATCTCTCGTACTTTGAGCCATTCTCTCTTATAAGTAAATGGCTGTTGTAAGCTGTTCTATTTAAATTGTCTTGTGATTGGTTTCCCTATCCTCTTGATACCATTATGAAAGTAGTTTTTCTTTGAAAATATACTGTAGTCGGTCTGATGACTTTGTCTCAGCCTGATGATGACACAGTCTGATGGCTTCTTTGCTTAAATATGTTATTGTTTGTGTTGTCATTTGTGTTGTTGATGCCGTATTTTTTGATTGTTGTAGTTTTGTTGCTGGATAGAAATAAATGTAATATTGTAGAAACGATGTAATGTTCAAACAATTAGTTAACTGTCTTAAAATTAATAAACTAATGAAGAAGTATTTTGAATTGTAGTTATAAATAAACATGGTGATTTGTTGAGTCTTGTTGTCATATAACGAACATAAGAAGATGAAATACAAATGAACGATATTTCAGCGAACAATGTCGTCTACTTGTGTGACGCACAATTCTTTTATGCCTGTCCCATTTGTATCATGATTGTAAACGTGCATTGATTGAATAGCTACCAGTTCACCAGTAGCACCATGACATACAGCATAATTCTATGGTCTTCGCTTTGCTCTCTCTCTCGCTCTCATGCTATTGCTAAAGAGATTGATGCTTACCATTCTCAAGAAGGTGACCATGAATGTCTGGCTCTTGGGACGAAAATCGACCGAATTTATCGTGCTAAAGTGCTTACAAGTGGAGTAATACTTAACTACGATCAGTTTCTTCCAGTTTTATTTGGAACTTTGACAAGTTTAGTAAGAAATACGAGTGTGGAAAAAGAACAGTTTTATGCAGAACTTATTACAATGTTGAAGAATCCTGTGTTCTTGGTTGGGATTGGTGGAATAGGGTATTTAGGAAGCAGAAAATGGATCTCCAAGCGTTGTATGTTTCCATATATCTATGCACGAACTACCACCAACGCTTATTTGTCACCAAAAAGGGAGTTTATTAGCCTTTAATTATTTGTATCCGAATTGAACTTTTGCAAAGTAGTGAGAACGCTAGAAGAGTTGAAGATTCATTTAGAAACAGCCTACTTTACCACAACTGTGTACTGCCACAGAATACATATCAATCAGTCCCATTTGAAATGGAACCACTCTTGCCTTGCATTTGAAGGAGGTCTATACAGAAACTATTGTGTTTATTTTTAATACAATTTGATTATGTTGAATTGTACAGAATTATTTTCAAAATTGTTCAAATTTAATCCGAATAATCATTTATTGATAGCTACTACTGAGTTTGCAAAATTGCGTGTAGCATTATATACATAAAGTCTCTGCAATCTGCCATATGTTTACAGGATGCTTCAGTCACTCAAAGAAAAATCCTGCCTCTATGTGTAATCTTTTAGGGGTAATATCATATTGTTTAGAGCTGCCTTGTGTTGGTGTAAACCTGAATTGATTCAAGGAATGTACGTATTAATGTTTCGTTGTTGGAGAGCTCCTATCACATGCTGATACTTTATTACCAAACGATTCAAAAGCCTGTGGGCGTACGTAGCAATTGCACGAATGTTACAAGTAATCAAACTGCTTCTATCATAATATCTGCTGAGCTATTGCATAATTTTAGCGATACGTATGTAGCACTAAATCATATTTTTATCTATGCAGCTGGTTTTTCAACAACTCTTCAAAGGTAACCTATACCTTTAGCGCATCGCAATTCTTACTGCAAGTTATCAGAGTTTTTGTATGAGGGAAAATGTTTTCATTAACACACCTAAGCATAAGTTCTAGCTTTTCTGGACCCATGTAACAGAGCGTTTGAAGCCGGACCTTGTGGTGAACCGGACCCCATCAGCTACCTGACCCCATCAGTTACCGGACCCCTGTAGAACCTACCCGTTTTTTTTTTACTTTTATCCGTATGGACCTTCTTACTCCTTTTTCTTTGGTTTGCTGCCCTTCTTCTTTAATGTTCCTTCTCCTGATGGTTCGCTTGTAGACCGCTCTAAGTTATCAAGATCTTTCTTCTTCTTTTTCTTTTTCAAAGTGGACAATGATTCAATTTTAAGTAAATCTCCTGGATCCCCTTGTGAGCTGAAGGAGCTCTGTCGTCTCATGAATCTCATCATCATTTCCTGAGATTTCTTCAACTCAACTATAGCACTCATCATTTCCAGCATCTGCTTGTCTTGCTTCTCTCTCCATTCGCGAGCCTCTTTTTGAGCCATTATTTCAGAGGCGGCTTGAGTACGAGGTCCATTGCTACGGCCAACTTGCTTTGATATTTCATTGATATCTGTTCGCGTTTCTCTAATCATCTCTTTAAGAACTTCTGCCACTGTGTCCACATGATGCATAACCGCGGCATGCCGATTCCTTGGGCCTTGTTCCGCCTCTTCATTTGCACAGTAAACTTCCTAAGGGATAAGGAAAAGTTTTTTTACTTTAAACATTCATTTGTACTTCATATTTTTAAGGAGAGTACCGCATCAGCCCAAGTTGATTTTCAAGGGGCCCTCAATGGGTGATAGTTATAAGCATTTAGGAATGGTAGCTTTGGGGCTGGAGTTCTGTTGCGCAAGTTGTCACTTGTCAATGGTGAATCTCAAACGCTGCGACTTTTGCTTGCAACTCTGAATGACGTATCAGTATAATTTCTAAAGTGAAGGTGCGAGAAAATGAGTGATCCGAGCTGGATTCGAACTCACGACCCTTGATTTTGTACGTCAAGTGCTCTATCAACTGAGCTATTGGGTCACGCTTTCACACTGTTACTCAAGGGCGAGTTATTTGTTCGTACTGCCTTTGCAGGGCATAGACAAAACTGGGGATTCAAGAATATACGTACGAGGAAACGTCTAATGAATGATTTATGATACTACAATTGGGTTTCGATCTCCTACCTGTGGAGCACATTCAATTGCTATGAACTTCTTCACTTTTTGCAACTTTTTCTTGCTCAGCGTTCTCTCAATGTTCAATATTTGCATGGCCTGTTGCATCACAGCGTTTGCCTTCGCATTTTCGTAAACACGTGCAAATGTATCCGACATCAATGCGATATATAGATTGAGGCATACGACGGCAGACATAGCGAGATATGTTCCAACCAGAAACTGCAATAAATGAGTTTGTCATTTTGTTACCTCTCAAATAGAATACCTTTGGAAGACGACTCCGCAGAAAAAAGACCGGGGTTTTCATAGGCCCCCCTCCAATTTACATACATGATTATTTATGAGTAGTCATAGTAGAATACCATAGGCTTTGGGGGCGGGGTGCTGGGGACTGCAGCTCCTCCAGTTGGTCAGAAGTCCATGTTATTCGGGAGTCTTTTAGAACAACGATAGATTTTACCGGAAAAAGCCGTCATCCTTCCTGACCGCTTTTCCTGTTGATTTGGGGAAACAATTTGCAGTCCCCCCCCCCATGAATTTTGAGCCCTTCAATTTTCATGAATAGTACAACATGCTCAAATCTTTACCGTAATTCTGCAAAGAAACTTAACATTTTCGAAAATGTTTGCTCTTCTTCCTTGGTTGATAAGCAATTCAAGATTTAGGGTTCAGATCTTAATTGTTGTAGGAACGACTTACGTTGAATAAAACAAGCGAGTATAGACCTAAATAACACCAGTGAATGGAGTAGATGAGTAGCCTAAAAACGGAAAACCTTCAATATAATCAATGAATAATCTGATTGCAATGATGGTAACAAAGAGTTTCGGTGGTGGATTTGTGATCATTTGCTGAAACATTGAATAAGCACGATGGAAGACAGAATATTTACAAAACATAAAGACATGAAATATACCTGTGCCATAAGTCTATCAATTGCGAGCAATGATTCCCAAGGATAATTTCCAACCAACGTGATTTCAAATACAGAATAAACGAGATCGTTAAAATGTTTCCAACCATCTGAGCTCTTTCCCGCTGCCTCCATTATAGCCGCGTTTTCTGGTCCGCCGAATATTATCCAAAATGCACAACAATACGGAATGAAGAACTCGAAATACAAGAAGGCAAATTTCAGGGTATCTTCCACCACATGACCAAGCAGTGTAATAAACGGGCCAAGAGCTTTAAACGCTCTGCAGGCCTTCATAAGTCTCATCCATATTAGAATAAGCGATAGTGCAAAAACTTTAGGATGTATTTTATTGGAATTCTCATCTCTCCAAAGCACTGTAATTGCTCTGGTTATTACAACCATCAGCACAGCAATATGAGTAACCCAGTCAATAATATTCCATGCGTTTCTAAAGTAAGTCCCGCGTGTATTCCGTCGAATGCGTTCAAGTTCACCTTCTAGGTAGCGCTTTTCTTCGGGCCAACGCGGGTGACAGTTTTCTAAGTCTCTCTCTACTTGCTTTGCCCTCCATTCTTTATAAATGGTTTCTCTTTTTTCGACGTTTCTTGCATCTAGTACTTGCTACAAAACGAGAGAGAGAGAGAGTTTGCAGTAATGAGTAACACTGACAAGACTCTAATCCATGCATGGCGCCACTGGTGGGCTGTGGTGGCATCAACCCCCTCACTTTTTGCTAGCCCCCTAATTTTTATATGTAGCCCTTATTTTTTAATTGGCGTCGCCGTGCCTGTTGTCTGCAGCAAAAATGTAAATAGATGCCATTCATACTCATGGTTATGCACTTATTGTATTCATATCAACGAAAGACTATCAAATTTGGCTCCTTCCTTCACCTACTGAGAACACATCATGTCCTATTATGAATACCAACCTTACTTAGTCACTAGGAACTATGTCCATATGTTCAAAACAGAGGCTAGTCTCTTTTGGGTTATTATAGATTGACCCAAAGAGATTTTTGCTATTAAATCTTCTAGAAGAAATGAAATTGATTAAAGAGCACCAAGAAATAAAAGGTCTTTAGATGCCTAAAGAGAACATCTTTAGAGGTAATGAATGCATGCAGTAAACCCTTGAATCATAA
Organism: Mastigias papua; assembly: GCA_964019165.1. NCBI lineage: Eukaryota > Metazoa > Cnidaria > Scyphozoa > Rhizostomeae > Mastigiidae > Mastigias > Mastigias papua. The sequence continues at coordinate 15,381,540 of OZ025274.1, forward strand.
TCAGAACACCAGCAACAACAAACATGCGGCGCAAATCCTGAGAGTTGAAACAGAGGCTGGAAAAAAGTCTTTTTGGTTTCAAAGTCCCTAAGTGTATAATGAGCTTGTGAGCAGCCTTCGCCAGTTAGACTCAGTTCTTCATTTTAAACATAAATTGAAACACTTTTTTTATGGACAACCAAGATACATATATGCTTCTAGAAGTGAACAGTCTTGCAGAACAATTGTTTTCTTTGTTTGAAATTCATTTTTATTGTAATCTATAGCATATATATATATATATATATATATATATATATATATATATATATATATATATATATATATATATATATATATATATATATATATATATATATATATATATATATATATACACTCAAATAGCTCCAATCATAAAGAAATTTTTAAAGACATAAATAGACCCTCAAGAAAAAATTCCAACTTTTAACTGATGAAAAAATTCCAACGATAACTGATGAAGGCTTGTGCCGAAACGTTTTAAAAGTTGGAATTTTTTCTTGAGGGTCTATATATATATATATATATATATATATATATATATATATATATATATATATATATATATATATATATATATATATATTTATAAACGTCAAAAAGCTACAACCAACCGAGTAATTTTAAAGTATCCACAGAATCCAAGAAATAAAATGACGCAGTTACAAACGTTTCTGCACAAGCCTTCATCATATATATATTTATATATAGAACCCTGGTTGATAACAGCACTTCATGTGTTGAAAAGGTTACCCTGTTTAAACATTGTTAGAATAATTATTATTATTTTTATTAATATTAGCATTTTAGTGTGCTAAAGGTATCTTTCGCAAAATATCACTCTCACAAACTTTTGAGTGTAGTTGATTATGATTAAAGAACAAAGTTAGTATATAAAAACAGAGATAAGCATACCGTTAAAATGAAGTAAATCGTCATGATACAGCCAACGCATTCTAAAACCAACCTCCACCAATATTTTGATAGCGGTTTGTAATAATTACCATCCCTTGGTAGCATTAGGCCAAGTATCGTCCATAATACTGTGTAAATCATGTTTACGAGAACGATCCAAATTGATGACCATTTCCCGAAAAGGTCCCATTTTACGTCAAGAAGTCTACGTATGGCAGGGTGCATTATAAGCTCTAGTTCAGAGTACTGGACTATTACCTGAAAGAATTAAAACAGCAAAGATCAGTGCCATACACACATGCACACACGTGCGCGCGCACACACACAATTCACAATACACAAATTTCTTCTTGTCCTACTCTCTTGTCCAAGCTATTCATGCATGCATTGTAACCATTAGCTGCCGTCATAGTTGGCAATTTTTCTTCGTCTATTTCTCTCTAGGCGCCTTTTCTTCTAATTATTAATGACTACCACCTTAAAATGCTGCTTTGTGTATCAATTTGCTTAATAGTTCCAATGCTTTTTGCTACCACCTTCATTTCAATCTTTCTGTTATTATCATTCTCAGAAATAGTAAAATATCTTCTGCTTTGTTTCTACTTCAACTCAGTGGCAGCCCCACGGATAACCGGGGGTCATCCCCCAGTTCTCTCCGGGATCGATGTTCTAATCATTTCGCCCTTTTTTTAATCAAAATTTCTTACTGTTTAATCTACAAACATTTTAGCGCTGCAAACCATAGATCTACAATAAGAACTGTTCATAACCTCCAGAGCTGTCTTTGCCGACCCTTCACTGTTCTCTCCATTGTCCGTTGCACTCATCTTCTCTAGATAGTTCAAATAGTAATACTTTTTCCTCAGCGCTCGATCCATACTGTGAAATTGTTCTAGAGCCTCGATTGCAATACCAGGCATTTTTTCAACCATCAATGAGAGACAGGAATTTCCCATGTCATCATATACAGCCGCGGGGGAGCCAGCTTCTAGTAGAAATCTTGCAGCCTCAGTTCTACCTAAAAGATCGAAAGAGGTTGAACATATATGAAGTGATTCTATATCCCTGATTGACTGAAGCACTGAGTTCAATTAGCTAGAATGGAACGCCAATTAACCATCTGTTTTAGGCCTTTTGTTCTTTGCACACTAAATTCATTTAGTTAATCAGTACAAATTTCATTCATTCGCTCATCAAATTATCAATAGTTAACTACACCGTTTTTGTTGCTGTTCGTTCTAATTTGGAGGAATATTGAAACGAAAAATGGATTATGATGATATATAGATATTATAGTCCTTATCTTCAATGAGATATTGGCCATTTAATAAAGTTAGCGATTTTTAATTTTAAATACAGTTGGCACGTTATAATTCGAATTCTTATAGGGATTGCAAATTTGTTTGTTCGAGCTATCGGACAGTATTTCAACTCTGAAACCCAAATGAGGGAATTAATTGATCGTTTGAAGTAACAAATTTTCGAGTTGTCAGGCAATATTTTATAGGGAACCGAAACGAAGGAGTTGAAAATGGGTTCGAGGTAGCGCAGGCTCAAATTTATCGTACACGTCAAACTATCGAACGTCAACTGTAGGTACAATATGTAATGATTTATAACAACAGTCGCGCAAATCTGTTATGGGTTCATTGAATTATAAATCATGTTGGGTGTGTGCTTTTACGTCATTTAATATTTTTGTTTCACCCGCTATAAATAGGACAGATATTTCTCAGAAAGTTGTGGTTGCGGAATGTACTACATATTACCGGTGTAGATTCAAAATATTGCTGTCATGGAATTAACGATTTCTCAACACATATTAAATATTCATGCCTAGAGAAAGAGAATTCTACCACACTTGTTTAGGCTTGTCTCATCACGCAGAATCTTCTTCCTTCCAAGTCATAGCATTCTTGTTTTTATAATCCATAGCTCCTATGCATTTATTGCTAAATTTTTGAAGTAACTTAGTTCCTTCTCACCTGATTCTGCAGCAACAAAGAGCGGGGTTCTACTTTTGTAGTCTCGATCGTTAATGCTGGCTCCATGTTTTAGCAATGTCCGTAGACTCGGTACCGAATTGTTCTTCGCTGCGTAATGGATTGGTGTCTGCATTTCATTGGAAGTTCTCGCATTTATGTTGGCTCCGTTGTCTACAAGGAACGTTATCATTTCCGTGTAGCCGACGGAGGCAGCCAGATGGAGCGACGTTCGCCCGAACTTGTCCCCTTTGTTTATATCAGCTCCGTGTGATAGTAAAAATTTAGCTACATCCGAATGCCATGCACGCGAAATTTCATGCAGAATTGTCTGTCCGTGTTTGTCCGTAAAATTTATGTCCGCACCACCTTGCAAGAGAGAGTAGACAAACTGCAAATCAACCGTCTCGTCTTCATCACGTGATGTTGCGAGCTTTGCGAAGTACAGTATCAATCCTTTGCTACTCGCTAGCGAGTTGTCCGTACCAGGCTCTATGTCCGATTCTCCTACAGACTCTACATCACTATCTAGAGTTCCATGGGTGCAGATCAACATCGTTTTTCGTTTCTTTTTGCCCGGTTCATCAAGGGGGGCAGGCCCTTTTCTATACATACTTGTCTTGTCACCAGTCTCCTTTCTTTTTGTGCTGAAACTCTTCCATTTGCTGACGACATTTCGTAATATCCCCAACTCAGACAAATTTAGGCCTGGTGCTCCATTGCTTGTCGTAGCTTGAGGATGGTTCTGTTGAGCAGACACTCCTTGGATAAGTGTTGGCTGGTTGTTGTTACTGACTCCATTACTGTTGCTATTTCCAACAGAACTTTCATCCATTTCGACCTTTGTAAGTGGCACTAACTCTGATTTCACGGCACCATCTTCGTGCTTCTTTGCTACGAGTTTCCGAAGCATATTCTTCGCTCAAATATCAGGTTCTCAGCTGCAATAGAAGTTTCTGATTTACTGCTTAGTCAGTTGGTTAACTGAAATGGAATCAAGGTGCTTGACTCCCATATTTAGCTTGTTGTTAATATAAGAAGTGGAGGGTAAAATCGGTGTATCTTAGAGAGAGAAAATCAACTGAGATTGAGCTGGATTGGGCTAGATTGAGAATCAGGACTGATCTGAATTGGAAGTCAATGTTCAAAAGAGAATGTTTATTCGATTAGATATATGTTAACCAGCATTATTACAAATGGGTCATTGACTTTATTTGTAACTGCGATGTCATCCCACTCTTACCGCCAGTATGCCCCCAACGTAACCTTACCTTAATGGAACTCTCCATTTAATTCACAGTAGCATGTGTATTTACGTAAATAGTTAATATGGGGTATAAGCGGAATGTTAGAAAGGGGGTCGCTTATGTAGAACAACTTTCTTTACAGAATTTTTGAGTTGATGGCGACCCTGAGAGTATACACGCTGTTATTGTTGTTTCTGTTTAATGGTGACTGCAGATATTTTAGCGTTTATATTTCTCATGGAAATGTACATCAAGTTTGGGCTCGAAGATTTAGACTTAAAGTTGCTATGGTCTCAAACTGTCAAGTAGTCTCTTCTCCAGCTTTCTCCGTGCATCAACATGGCATGATCCAGCGCGTATTGTTGTTCGCTGTATGTGGTAAGCTATCATATTTTGCTAGCCAAAGATGTGACTACTGCAAGCTGTTCCCCATATTCAATTAGTAATTTAAAATGCAATTTAGTATAATATGGTCGTGAGAAAATAAGCCACAATAGAATGGCTTGTTGCCATAGACCCTTGTGGTTTCATTTTCTTTCCGCTAAAAATAAACTTTTTGTCATCATTTTAGTTACAATACTTTGCAAAAAGCAGTATCAATACTTTAACTAATTTAGCTACTAATGCTAAAGTAAAACAATATTGATTGCATGTAAATACTAGTTATTGTTAATATATATATATATATATATATATATATATATATATATATATATATAATATTAACAATAACTAGTATTTACATGCAATCAATATTGTATATATATATATAAATATATATATATATATATATATATATATATATATATATATATATATATATATATATATATATATATATATATATATATATATATATATATATATATATATATATATATATATAGTTATGATGATTGTGACGATGATGCTAATGGAATAGAATAGAAAATGCCTAAGTGACAACGATTATGCCAAGAAAGTAGTAGTAAATGGCATTGGAAGTGAGAAATGATGTTTGTATCGATAATATGGATGACTAGAATTGACATATCTTGTCATTTCTGTCCAAGAAAGATTTCAAACTTCTTGGATTCAGATGCATCCTTACTTAGGCTTTTGATCTACGCTAAAACAGATTTCAAAAATTTATTTTATGTCGATGATTTCATTGCGTGCCATGGTGATCGTCAGCTTGCGGTATTCCAGCAAAGCAATTTTGTTATCTTTTGTTAGCAGATTGGGGTTGAGAGTATTTGCTGAATAAGAAGGATAGATTGTTTGATTAAATATTACCAGGGTGTATTTAGCCCTGCGGAGTGATTTCAGAAATTACGCACACAGTAGATCATAATAGGGAAGTGAGTAGACAGCATGCATAGGAGATAGACCAGTGGCACTATTGAATTCAAGCTGACATCTGGCTTGTGCTAAGCCCTTGAGCTGACTTGGCACGGACAAGGTGTTGGCCAGAGTAAACTTGAGATAGAGAATCTTCAAATACAAAAGTTGTACATGCGTGTTTCGATGCTGATTGCATTTGAAAGCATTCAGCTCTTGAAGTTGTCTTGAAACGAATAGTGTGCTGGGTGTTGCTTTTTTAAATTCTGTCTAGTACTTGATGTATAGTGTACTGCCTTACTGTACGAATGCTGTATATATATAAACATGAATATACATACACTCGAAATATTCACAATGATAAATACGCGAATGTTTACACTCTGATGAGCGTCACTCGAAAGAGCGAAAGAGCTGTCAGTACATTTCGATGATGCAAGCTTTAGTCAGAGCAGTTTTCCGTGTTCTGCAGCACAAAGAAACTCTTCAAATACTAAACCCCACTTGGCGGTTCTTGCATCTACACCATTGTCAATCATCAAGCTATCAAATTCGTAGATAGATTAGTTTTACATAGAAAACCTAATTCTCTTTAGATGGTCATTTAAACTGCATTTGAATTTTTGTCGTCTAATTATAGTTATGTGTGCATACCCTATCTTTACTCATTGCCCTGATTTCGACTCCAGAGATTGTTAATAGGTAGAGTTTCTGGCCTCTCAATGAAAACAGATAATTTTAATTCTGACCAAGTTAGCAGTTTGCGTATACCTGTAAAGGAAAGTTAATATGCATTCTGTTCATTACGAAAGATAATTGTTCATACCTTAAGAGAAATGGACTTCTAATTTGTTTGTAGCATTGGTAATATGCATGGATATAGGTTAAACCGTTAAGAGTATTCTGATTGAAAGATATCTCTTTTAACCTGAATTTTACTTGTAAGAAATGTCTTAATGAAACCACATTAAGAGTTATTTTTCTCAAAATTTCACCCATAGCGGGACATTGTAAGCTCCACCTTGTGTTTGGGAACTGTCAGAGCAGTGATTACGTGTGATCTTAAATAGCAAGACATACGACGTTAATTCTGGCCGTAGTACTTATAAGTCTGTCTTAATCAGTCCTGCATGGCATCGCGTATTGATTTCAAATTGCTGCATATATAATGACATTTTGTTGTGACTTTTTGACTCTATTACGAACAGTTTCAACTGTGGTTTGTTATGATAAATTAATTTATGCAAAAGTCAGCCACGAGCAATGAACCATGATCTTATCGTCGTTTCATAATTGGAAGCAGGCTATGCAATTCAATTTGGCTGACTAACATATAACACCTAATTATGTGTATTTTGTGGACGCGAAAATAGGACAAAGCAGTTTAATGCCTATTGTGGGATGGACGACGTTAAGAGGCTGCACGCAAGGGTGTTTGTATTAGGAAAGGTGCGTCGTTGAAGATATAGGTGTTTGCTCTAAAGCTATCCCCATGTTTGATACATTAATCCTATTTGAGCTTTCATCTATTACCCGATCTACTCATCTATCTTATTTATTAATAGTAACAAGAAATGTCAAAGTTGAATTTCTCATATAATACGTGGAGTTCCGTGGGTTAAAGTTCAACTCTTGTCACGAAATTTCCGCTTGCTCACCGAAGGGTTCATCTCTAGTACGCCATGAATTATAGATAAGGTTATCAGTGAACGACGCTGACATTATCTGAAGAGAGATTAGTAAATTCACCTGTGGAAATGGTGCGTCATTTAAAATCGTTGAGAATTGTTGAAGATTGTCTGAACATGTTTTCTTTAAGGTGCTAGGCGTTTTTTTCATTTGGTGAATATATGAGTTGTTACCTGTCTTATAACGGGTATAATGAACATTAAGTAATTTACAGTCCCACAGAACTGTCGCATCCAATCGCGGGAAGTACTTTGTCACATTGCTCGGCAATATATGTTTATATATGCTCACCAGTCTTTTCACCAACAAGTTAAAACGGCATTTATAAGTAGTCAGTGAAAGACCTCATTTACGTCGTACTAACATCTTCATATTCTCTCATTCTGATGAAGTTCCTAGCGAAATGTCAGCGAGGTGTTTAATCTGACTATATATATACATACATATATATATATATATATATATATATATATATATATATATATATATATATATATATATATATATATATATATATATATATATATATATATATATATATATATATATATATGCATGCGTGGCCTGTGATAAGAAGTTGATTGTAATGATTGCTTAAATTAGCACAATGAAATCTTTGTTGATAGAACGCTAGATACATACACAATCGATTAGTGGGTCCTACTTTTAAATTCTTGGAATGTTATAGTGCCCTTATGTCCGTTAGTTCTATATTGTTTCTAGAGCCTGAAACGGAATCATCAAAATAAAACAGATTTTCGAATCCTTGATACCTATGAAATGCTGTTGTTCTAAGTGATTTTATTACATTACCTGTTGACATCATATGCTCCCTTCTGTTCTATGTTTAAGTTGAGTCGCGTATTGATAGGGATATCTGATAGCGATTTTTTAAAAAACCTTTCGAATTTTTCTTCCTCCAATTGTTGAAGTGGAATCATCAACATACAGAAATATTTCCTGCCATTACCCCACATTAGAAATGGCTGATTATTGAAATATCTCCCAACTACATTTTTCTCAGCACTAATTTTAATGGAGTTTAAGGCAAAGCTATGGTGTTGTAATTTCGCTGTAGTGCCGCTGCGAGTGTTGGTACAGCTGTATGGCTTGATAGACAAGGGACCATGGGTAGCTGAGATGATATTCCTAAATGGCGCCTGAATATCATAAGCTATATCATAGCTTTGATGTTCTTTGTCTGTGTTTGTCAGAGTAAATGATGGAATGGACATTGGTTTCTTCGCACATCGTGGTAATACAATCGTTGTGCGCCTTGTCCATGCGATTGTAAATCATCAGCCTGAAAGGGGCTTACCAAGCTGTCTTTTGTTTTCATCAATACGGCTTCGAAGAGATTTAGGTTCAGTAGGATTAAAATCCCCTTTTGCTAATTGTTTGCACTTCTCTGTAAGTTTCTTCTTGTTGAAGATTGCAATTTAAGTATTCCTATACATATATGCATACATACATACATACATACATACATATATATATATATATATATATATATATATATATATATATATATATATATATATATATATATATATATATATGCGTAGATATGTTTCCATAAAACCTGAACGTGAAAAAGATTGCAACTGAAATGACAGAATATTCAATTGTCCCTGCGAATGGCAGGCTCCTACTTGAATCTGCAGATTAACTTGATTTCTTGTATAATTTTGCCGATATTCAAATGGTCTCCGCTGCATTATCGCCATTTGTTTTTTCGAAAGTGTCGCCTTCTCTTTTGATCAAATATTTGCATCATGCACACCTCAGGTAGCAGATCTAAGATCTGACCTATACATCATTAACAACATTGATGATTTTAAGTTCTGACGTTTAATGACTATTTCATAATAATAGAAAATATTTAAAGTGGGTAATCTACAATAATTAACAATGTTAGTTAATTTTTTACAGTAGGGCCCACTAAAAAGTAAAATAGCTAAGAAAACCTATAAATATATTACAATAAGAAATTGAAATAGCATAAGATGACAATGTGTATAGTAGTCATAACGATAAAAGACTGGTTTTAAATTGCAATATGCTGTTCTTTGACGTTTGTATACACTTAGCGTACAATGATGATTTCCTAGCCATTGATGAAACGAAATGCGAAAACTGACCGCCCTGATAAATGGTTTAATCTTGGAATCATTCCTGGATTTTCAAAGGTCTACCAGCAATTTGGAATTAAGTTTTAGGTTACAAAGAAAAAGTTTAATGGTAGTACAATGACTGGATGGTTTTTATTATGTTTACGAACTGGAGCTGTGGATAAACATTCTACAGCAAATCAATATATAATAAACTTATATTAACAAAATCAATACCGAAGTAATAAACTAGCATGATCGTTTTGTGCCGTCGATTTCAACAGAAATATGTCATATCTCTAGATTTCGATTGCCATCTGTACTTGTAATTACCGTGTGTTCTGTTCACTATTTTGAAAAGTGAAAACGTGTTTGGAAGTCATTTGGTCCTTTAAAAGAAGAATCCGTGCATTTTAAATCGGAGATTTTAATAGAGGGAAATGGGCGAAGTTAGGCTTGTAGTTTAAATCATGCAGCACTTTATCTCCAAATGATTGAAAATGAAGGTCCAGTTAATATAGAAGATATCGCGAGCCTCTTCTGCTACAAACAAGGAATAAATAGGATGCTTTCATTGCAAATTGGCTTCCTTCAAAGACATTTGCCTGGAAGCATGACCTGCCCCAATTAGGTAGAACAATTCGGACGAGTCAGTGTTATGGGTAAGGAATTTGAATTAAAATTAAATGTCAAGACTAAACAAGTTATGCCAATAACTGCTCATTATGTCTTTAACATATTGTAAATAAAATCACCTTTACTACAAAACAAGGTTCCTAGGGATGACACAATTTCTTGCAATTAAATTCTGCACATTGTCATCGATATGATACCCTGAAGCGAAACGAGTGAGAGGCACGAAGTACCTGTGAGTTGAAATATCTTCACTAAACAACACATCGGCATCGACTCTCTGACGCCGAATCTGTGCATAAGCACGCTAATGGCGATCGATCCGCCCCTAAGCTGTTAAAAATACCACACCTTTGTTGATCAGGTATTTCCTTTTTTGCAATATCTAATGGGTAATCGTATACTGAACCGCCTGATGAGTTCAACTCTGAATTTTACATTTAACTATTGCACAATATCGTCTGTTATACATCGGAGGCCTAAATTGTCATTGCGTTTGGGTAGGGTAGAACCTTGCATTTTGTAATTAAACACATTCTGGAAGACGATAGCAAATAAAGTCACTTACTTCTTGTTCTTGTGGTGGCTGCAATTCTTGTTGGAATGGCGGTGAGAGTGCTTGATATCAATGGACATCCGTATATAAATTGTTCTTCTGCATTATTTTTAACAAAGAAAGTGACAAAGAGCATTGCAGATGTTGTAATGAGCGCAATAAGTGATTTCTGAAACCTCAATCGATAGCCGTGTGCAGGCTTTTGATTGCTCTGAAATCGTTTTTGCACCGACTGATTCATAATCAAATCTGTGTATTTTCACGTTTGATTCAAATGGCTATTGACTCTGCAGCCAGCAGAATGGTGTTAAAGATTGCCAGCAATATCGTTCTCTTCGCCAAGCTGTTCATGTGTGTTAACATGAAGTATTGCTATTTTTTATAAACATGTTGGATCGGAAAGAGTATGTTTACGCTGACCAGTTAGAGCATGTTTACTGTTTGTTGTGATAGATTATGCAGAAAATATCAAAGAAGGTACTCAATGAATAAGATTTGATTGCCATGAAGGGATAGCCCTTTTTCAAAAGCCTATATGTTGCTGTGTAGACTAGTCATAGCAACAAGGTAATCCAAAAGTCATATGCTATTTATTGACTGCGATAAAGCTGTTATACCTGTGATGCGTAGAGGGTAGAAAACCTGTATGTTATTTAGTACACGATACATTGATATGGTATGTTGGAGATATAGCTGCATTACCTGATGACCATGCTATCAGAGACTGAAATTGAAAATCTATCGGGTCATTTATTGATTTCTATCGACAGACTAAAACTATCATATTGTTATAAGACTAATTCTGTTATGCTAGTGGCTCAGAAGAGCAAGAATGTACGGAGATATTCTAAGGCCTTTTGACCTTTGTTTGAGAAGAGGTTTTCTGTTTGTATAGACCACTAATGGCGTTTGTAGTTAGCATAATAGCTGGGTTAAATTGATTTGCTGACCTAGGGGCATGATGGGAGAAACAGTCGCTCTTTTTGACATAAATTATGAAAATCCTGATGGTATACGAATGTCAAAACTGGTGCCGCAATCATAGAATGACCTCGATTCCATTAGGTCAGATCATTTCACGCAACTGTAGTAGTCGTTCATTCAACACGCTGTGAATTAGAACGTATGATAGAAATAGCTAAGTTTTGTGACTTGCATTCTATTTAAAGCAAAGACCTCGTCGTGTGGATTATAATTTTTTTATTCTTTCATTTTCAACCCCTAGAGCAGTAAGAGTGATCCCCTCGCTAAAATTTACTTTTCCACCCGTTTCAATTTTTTTGGCAATGGCCTGCTTTTTTGCGCATTAAATTCATTGTGGGCGTACTCCTTGTGGAAATACTGGGTTGATCAGCTCATCGGCATTCCTAAGTTTAAGGAAAATGTATCTCTGTAAATTTCACCGAAAATAGTGACAATTAAGAAATGGTTTTTGAACCACACCTTGTATTTGAACCGAGCAATGCTAGTTCATCGCAAAGTAAATAGAAAGAACATTGATTAGTGATTTATATTGATTGAACATTGATTAGTGATTGTTGTTGATTTCGCAATTGATATATCAGTTAAAAGAGACTTTACTGCAGAAATAAAGTGATCAAATTTTTGAGGAATAAAGGAGTTTCATCACTGCACAATTGAACTGTTTGCCAGTGCACAAAACAATTTTATCATTGATAAATTTGTTATCAGTTGCATACTTCAATTCTGTACGCTCATGAATCTCTCATAATTTCTTTTCTGTTTAGTATCTGTGGTAATAGTTACATATGATGCTCAACAAATACTGAGTACTTTGTGGCCTTTCAGTAATTTTGCCTTTCTCACAATCATAGTTGCATAAGGTGCGTCTCGGAAGTTAATTTTCACAAATCCTTAGGTGTTGTGCTTTTGAAAAAACTTTGGTGTTATCAATTCCCACATAAGCTATCAATATATCATGTTCAAACGCTTGAGGAACAGCAATAATTTCATGATCTCCATGCAAATTGTTACATTGAACCTTAGTAGTTAACTGTGTATCAATGGTCAGATAGCGTTCATTGTTCTATGCGTGTTTCGTACTAATGGATTCTCGGCTCATTGGAAGAGACGTGTCATCGCTTATTGAGTTGTAGAGAATTTCAAGCTATCAAGGCACTTAATATTGATGAGGTATTTTTGAATAAACCACACGGCCCAGTGATAACTACCTTTATCAACTGGATTGTTTAACAAAACCTGTTTTTGTTTTACTAATTGTCAGTGCAGTGACTCCTGAATCATTTTAGTGGCTGGTGCTTCATCGATCTATTCTATTGCTCGATTATTTGAGAGGATTCAACTTGGTAAATATTTGGATTAATTCATCATCCTATTCAGTGAGCTCCATTTTCAAGAGTGTATTAATCAGTGTAGTTTAGGATATCAGGCAGTTGCCAGTAACTATGAGTGGCCTACTTTTGCGTGAAACCGTCTTGATTCGTCGATTCGCACTTGATTGTGGGCAAAACATGAAGACTCAACACATCTATTCGTGGGCCAGATAGAAAGATCAGTCATTGATCAAATCATCAAAATATCTTCCAACCTAAGGCCTTTTTTGTAATAGCAAATTGAAGATCAGTCAGTACAGGTCTACAACTTTTCAAAGCAATGAATGATTTATCCTGCGGACAATTTTTTATCTTAGGACACTGTTTCTAGAAGGATTGCAGCCCTGGAAGAGTTCAGGGGGCTCTGGAGTGCCCCTGGTTAATTTTATATTGGCTTTTGTAGGGGACGAGTCCCTTTCGACTATCAATTTCTCTGAAATGCGTCTTTGACTTTTGAATTGCTAAAGAGTTGCAAACATATTTTAATATCTTATTCCAACTGCTGTAAAAATGAATTGCAATTCCACTGCAATTTAGCACAAGTTCCGTAGACTGTCGAGAAATGAACTGGGTTTGACAAATTCAATGGACTATCGAGAAATGGACTTAATTAATATTGCGCCATTATTCTGGGCGTAATTTAAAAAATATTCAAAATGGAGAATTAAGCTTTTTAACTCCTTTTCTTAAAAATCTAGTAATATATGAATAAGCCTTGTGTGGTATGTTTGAACGTACTTCCAAAAGCGTGTCAAAATGAGAATAATATCAGGTGATTTTTACCGTGAGAGTTTCTTCTGTAGCACTTTCTGTGATTACTGAGCTCAGACGAGCAACCACGAATCAGGTCTTTTCAACACTCGGGTTTACTTCGGCCACTTAAGTATTAGCGGAATAAGAAAGCCAGCAATTACCTTCAATTAAAAGCAAATAGAGTATGGCTTGCTATTTTATGAATAGAATTATTTTTTGCGTTTATCTTTTGCCTTCAATAGCAATGAGTCTGTGCAGCGCTGTTTCAGAACCAGGATGTACGCGGTTCGAATTCTATTCTGATTTGCTTTCAAATCAGTGTATTAGCTCTTCGGAGATACAGATTATGTGCAGTATGACTGGGGAGGTAGTCAGGTAAATCAGAACAATATGATATTCAACTCTAGCCGTAGGGTACCTTCGGTTGTTGGCATAGAATGCCCAAGGATCTTACACTTCCGTTACTTGATTACTTCCTTACTTATCCATCCACTCATTTACTTCTTACTTATCCATCCACTCATTTACTTCTTACTTCAAAGTGTTAATATCTTTTGTCGTTGCATATTAGCCAATCAATTGACTCCATTACCGAACAACTAAATAGAAAGATTGTGGAGACATGCCTATATCCAGTAAGACGTTTATCTCAAATCTGCGATTTGCTCAAATCTTTTTAGCAACAAGTAAATGCAACATAAAATAGATTTACCTTGGAGAGCAGCATGTTTCCTTTTGTTTATTGTGTTCCAATCTTGGCTGCTACAAAAAAAACAGAAAAAACTTTTTAAATTTTTGTATTGTATGTTTTAAGGATTCTGTTATGCTTAACTGAGATTTTAGAGACACATATTGAGGAGCATACTTATGCAAAGCTTTTGATAGCTCTTCACTTGGGTTTAACACAGCATTCCCTATCTGCAACATCGTTCTCCGCCAAGCATTTTATTCTTTATGATAAATGCAACAGAATCAATGGTCAAACCTGGATTCTAGTGACGATGGCGAAAGTTGTATTTTCATAAATGTCTTGTATGCAAAAGTTGTCGAATCTATTACTGCCAGATTATTCCTATAGCAGGGTATATTCCCAATCTGATCGAAAGAGCAGAATAGCTCTAAAACTGCAAGTCAACCCACCTCATCCTATAGTCATAACTATGAACTTCAATCGCTTGTGATGTTCAAAGATTTGCACTATGTAGTACGACATTAGTACGTCATTCCTATCTTTAGTGCACTTTGTCAATTAGCAGCAAACACGAGCAAATAATCACCCCTGCTATCGTCCGCAAATGATTTCAAAGCATTTTTAGCAATCCGTATGCTTTTTTTAAGTGACTCCTGAATTATTTCCATGGTGATAAAATCAACAATTTTGCATTGTGCCAGATACGAATGATAAAAGAGATATTTATGCTATAAATAATTGATTCAAATTCCTCTTGCATTAATATTGAAACAGTTACAAGTCTTCTTTTGTCTGTCATATAGCAGTGCCAGATGTTCCATTACGGTAGAGCTGCTAGACTGTATAGGTGATCGTTAACTATTTTGTATGACTGGCTCAAATAGGATTAATCTAGATAGATTCTTGTAGCATAATATTGTATACGGGGGGACGTAGTAAAAGGAATTTACGGACAGATTTGAACAAGACACCCTAGTTACAGACAAGGCACCACAACTACTGACAAGACACGATCGTTGTGGAAGCTTTCACCTAACGAGCCAAAGGATTACTGGCGACTTTGCAAAAACTAGGGGTGTGGTACCCCACACTCTTGCCTCGGCACACCTCTGACTGAGTCCAATGTTCTTTGCATCGTATTTCTTGAGCTTATCCACTTCTCTTTTTGCTTCCTTAACTGTTATTGAGTTAGGCCTTCAACAGGCATAGAGCATTCGAGTCTTGATCAGATCATGTACCAATGGATGCATCACTTTCTCGACGTCTGCCTCAGCATAGGCAGCTTAGGTTCTTTCACAGCTGAAATCATTAATCAAAGGTCGATTTCATGACCATGAGGATTATACACAATAATGATTGAAATGATTGCAATGATTATGATTGTAATGATCATGGTCGTAACTTCTGTAGCACTAACTTCTCATGAAAGCTATCATTTTTCGTTTTCGTGTCATGATGTAGCCAAGAACATGACCGATGAATACACGTCGGTAGTTTGAGCTTTCTGTCACAACTACAGTCTAGTGTTTTGTTAGAATTGCGACTCATCCTAAAGTCCTACACCTAATTAGCTAGTAAATTTTTATCATATGTCAAATATTCTGAACAGCAAAACCTATCAAAGGGTTTTGCCACCATCTCAACTAACCGTAGTTCTAAGCGAATGCATTCAACAGTATTGCAGGATTGTTTCAGATCTGCCTTCACGAGATTTCCTGATGAACGAGCTGATAGTCCTTTCCTTCGAAATCATCTGCATCTTCAAGCAGTCGTTTTGAATGCAAGTTTCTCTACAATGCTTTCCTTCTTTCTACAAAGTGGACTTTCCCCAAGCTTTCTTGGCACTTGCTGTTGAAAGTACATCTCTCTGCCTTGGCGATTTCACCACAAAACTCCGAAGGTACAGAACAACTATTAAGAGATTTAACAACACGTACTCGTATATTTTTACAAAAATATATCCATGTGATAAAACAACTTACTGTTTCTCTATGATAATATATCGCCGCTCTTGTAGTACTATGTACGATGATGACTCCTGAGAATATCTGATAAATGCTACTTGTGCTGAGGATGTTTGGAAAGCCGAACATGACTTATGCTACCTGCAACAAATGTCCTTGTGACACATGGAATCAATGAATTTTTTAGACAAGTGAATACAATCACATCAATAGCCCTCCATTAATATTCGATCAAAATCTCCCAATGACATGCCTGAAACAATCGTCTACATATTGTAAATTATCTCTGCGCTTTCTTGCATGGAACTACTGTATCCTCTTTCAAAAGGCACTGTTCATTCTGTGTCTTTGCCCATTTTAAGCATTTGCTTCTAACTCGGTGATTTTTGCAAAGGAAAGATTTATCATTCTGTAAATGCATTTTACTTTATAAGGACTATTGTTGACTTATTTTTGGACCTCGTTTGACCAAAGGCACTTTAATGGCTCCTTAAGTTCCACGTTTCGTCGCATAACAGTAGTATGGAAACAAGGAAAACATTGATGTTTGGACATTAATAGGAATTGTTACTAAAGACTTATATTAAGTGTAAATGTAACTACAATGAATGGACCTCGTGACCTAATTGTCCATTGTTCTCAGTGATAATATTGAAAGCTCCCTAGAGCTTTGCCTTTAGTAGAGTTACTGAGACTTTGTGTCCTCTGTATCTAGGTCCGTTATAAACTGGTTCCTCATAACAAAATAGACGTTTAGACCAATCAATGCAGAGGGTCTCATTTTGATGCTTTGCTAGAAGCCATTTGTTTGGTTTTGAGGCTTGACCTATCAATAGCTGACAGGATTCTGAATTAATCTGTTAAAGTTGGTTGAGGCAGAGGCTATAGGAACCTGCAAATGATTGTGACGTCATAGATAAATAGCTTTTGTAATAAATGGTACCTGAAATATTCTGCCTATACTATTTGAACATGCTGCACAATGTGATTGAAAGTTTAACAATACAGTTTCCACATGTATCCTCTGGATCTAGTAGTTGAATTTGTAGGGTCGCAAAATCGTACTTTTGAGACTAATTGAAAAGTAAAGAATTTCCTCTATTTTCTTTGTGTCTCGGGTTGGATTCCATGATTAAAAGCAACCGCTTAGCAGGCGCGCAACAACGGGGTGGGTCCTGGAGGTCTAGACCCCAATCTTTCTCCCCAAGAGAGTAAAAGTGCCTTTTTTCTTGGAAGATTTTTATACTGTTCGTTATAATTATATTGAGTAGACCTGCTTATAACTTTTGTTGCACATCAAAGTAATGAATCTTTGAAACATCCTGTACGATTTCTTTTGTTTATAAATCTGAAAAATATGATTTCAAGTTGCATTTTCTTCGGAAAGAGTCTAGTGCGTCCTTTTTTGTTGATTAGACCCAGTCCTCAAAAATTCCTAGTTACGCGCCTGCTTAGGTAGACAGCATTCAGGCCACATTCCTTCAAAGACTACTTTGCTTTTTACAGTTAGTAGAAGTTTTATGAGCAGTTCTCTGTTGTGGTCTAATATACTTTTTATACTGTTTAGTTATTAAATTGAAATACTAGTTATTCTATTTTACAATTCATTTCATTCGAGAACAATTTAATATTGCAATTGCACATTTCAATAATTAACCAGCAATGTATAATTGACATGTCTGCATATAAGATACTATAACAGCAGTAAAATACAATGTAGAATAAACGACGAACATATGCTGAAGAGAAGGCGAAGAAACAGATACATTTAGAAGAGAAAATGAAAGTCTACTAAAAGTTTAATAGGCTGGGATTTTTCCACGCCTTGCTTTTTCTACAGACTACATGGTCCGTGCACCTCACTGCAGTGTTCACTATTTTCTTGATGATTTCTTTGTGCACTTTGTCATCGATACTTACCTTTTTGGTCATTTATAACATCAAATCAGATGAAAATTCAAGAATACCAAGAGCGTCCACAGAAACATTTATGAACTTGATCTTATTGTACTGTGATTTTAATTCATGCCAAAAGGGCTTATACGTTAATTCTAAAACATACACAGAATTATTATCTATGAAGTCAAGGCAAAATCAGGCCGACTATGTTGTTGCTGTTCTCTTCAAATCCTGGTTTATTCACTGATGGGAAGAGGTCACTACTTTGACTTGAGGCTTTCAGAAGGGTGGGATAGTTTATTAAATCTGGAGCAGCGATACTTAAGTGGTATGCACCCCTACTTTATACCCAGGGTGTACGCAGTTCGATTGCCACTCTGATACGTTGTCAAGCCACTACATTCCACCTATCAGTACTATCGGCGAACTGCATTATGGCCTGCGTGGTAGAGGCACGGTAAAGCAGTACTATATATGTAACTCTGACGGCAAGTTATCTTCGGTTGATAGAGCCAGCCATTAGGGTGGAATGACCAAGGACAATAAACTTCCGTTGCTTAGTAACTTACTTGCTTTCTCGAATCCCTTCTAGGATATAAGCAGTGCCGAGAAGGACACGCCATTTGTTTCCTTATTTCTAGAGCAAGCCGAATAATATAGATGTTTTCTGTTGGTTTTTTGGATCGTGATCGTAATGTTTGTCAGTTTCATTTCGATTTTAAGGTGCTTAGTGAATTCACTGTACTGTTTACTGTGCATCTGTAGACGTCGTATTGCAAAAATAATGGGTATGTGTGTTTACTAGCAAGTACCAGTAAGGGAGAAAGGTTTTATCCATGACCTAAAAATTGTCAAAAATATTAGAATGACCTCCTTTATCGTTTTAGCCAGATTTGATTATCTAATGTAATGAGTGCTTAAAATTTATTTATAGATAGCAACTTGATGCACCTTTGTTACTACAGACAACCACGATCAATTTGTTCATTCAGCAATAACAAGCAACAACCGTTTTCTCGAATAATGCGTAGCTCAGTTGACGTTAATAAAAATGATAAATGACTAGATAAACCTAATTATCTACTAACTAACTAATTAATTAATTAACTAACTAACCAACTAACTAGCTAACTAACTAGCTAACTAGCTATAATCTTGCATAATAAACTGACAAACTAACTAACTAACAAACTAAATAACGAACTAGTTAACTAACAAACTAACAAAGATGCTCATATTGTTTCAATAATAGCCACCTTCGACATTCACGATCAAAAATGAAGTACTAAGCACTTGAAAAGTTCGAGATGGATAGCAAATGCCCATTGCACTAAGGGGTTATTCGTATAGTACGTACACTGAAAAGGGGGAAAACGGGGATTGGACGACACACATTTGTTTCCGTTCAACAGAGAGGGAGGTACTGACAACACGTAAGAACGCAATGCTAGGTTTATACACTCACAAAACCCATTTACGTCGCTACATATCAAAGCCACTTTGATGGTTTTCTGGCAGGTAAATACGGGCTGACGGTCATCGAACGCATTTAAAACCGATAGGGGGAGGGGGGCTAATATGGAAGTTCATACATAGACAAGGGGTAATCTAAAGCGCGTGTGCTTTTTTATATGGGGGAGGAGATCAAAATCTTCGAAAGTTTGTGCGCAAATTCTATTTGAATGACCCCAAAGGTGAGACATCTTTGTTGATAACGCTGAATTGAAGAATTCACGTGAATATATGCACGAGAGAGATACTTCACTTTACTAAATAGTTAATTTGCTATGTCTATAGCTTTCAATGGTAATGTATGTGATTGTCCAGCCTGTCAAAAGCTCCTCCTCTGCAATCTTAAGCAATCCGCACGCTTAAACGACTATTTCGCAACTGCCGTTAAATTTATTCAAAAAATGGCAGTAGAATAAAAATACGAAGATCTGGGCAGCAAGACGTTGCATGAAATCAAGTACCATTGTTTCATGAGTGCTATTGGGCTTCAACACTTGTACGAGACGAATTACAAAAATGAGACACAAACTTCTTCTTTGACCGCTTGCGACGGCAAGCTTAAGTAAAAACTCAATTTATCAGGGACGCGAGATGTTTCTGCTTCCCTGCTATATCCTGAACTCATCTATTGCACAATTCAAAACAAAGTAATTTTGTGAACAGATTTGTATCTGAGCGAGTAGTCTCTTACAAAAGAGTCGCCGACAGCCATAATCAAGGATGAACATGACTTACTGGCTATCACTTAGATATACAATCAAATTTTCTGCAATTTATGGATACAAGGACAAAAACCAGTGGCGTTAACTATTGGTAATGATTTCGAAAATTCTGATCTTCTAAATGAAAGCTAGTGGTGCAAGCATTAGTTGACATTGCAACCAGGAAGTTTCGTTGCAAGAATAACAAGCAAATGGAAGTATATTAAACAAGGCACGTGTTGTTTGTAGGATATGAATGTGGTCAAGAAAATTTGTTTCAAGCTTTGCCCATAAACCTTCAGTGTTTGCTAAATTGTTATCTTGGAAATTTCCTTTGTTTAAGGCCCTGTATATTGATGACATGATTACCAACCGGGCAAAGCATGATTATCAAACTTTGTTTACTTTTGGGAATTGTATAAAGAATCGAGCTACGGTTAAGGGCAGAAAAATCATTCCTTTGAAAAGCCATGAAATATAAGCAAATTTGAGCTAGAATTTGGATTATTTTTAGCAGCCTTTTGTTGTCGGCAGCTGGCACTCAAATCAAACACTAACTTATCAATTCCAAACTTTTCATAATTAGGCTCGTTGATGCAATCACACGTATTCTAATTGCCATTCAAAGTTGACTTGCTGCTTGTCTGATCGAACAGTAGAAATTTTATTACATTGTCATAAAGATTGTTTGACGTCGTTTGATATGATGGTGGCAAGAATGCTGGCATAAAAAATTAACGGTAATTTGATTTCGCCCTACTGTTCTGTGCATAGCTGTAGATGACTTCTAGCAATGCATTAGAATCTACGGTCTGATATTTGTAAGTGGTTCGAGATGTGTCCATGCAGAGTATTTAGAGACTGGCACTCGTAATTTCAGTTAACGGCAAAGTGCAGAAATGGAAAGCTGCCTTTTCCAAAAGGAGATGAAGTAACTATTTCCAACCACAACGGTCTGTCCAATGATTTACGGAATTAAACGTCAGAACAATAAGAGCTCATCCAGATGCTTTCCGGAATGTACTGATCAGTGAAGATGGAAAAACAATTGTATTGTTAAAACATATCCAATCACTACAAAACGCAGCATAACATATATAAATATATATATATAAATATATAAATTCATAAATATATATATATACATATATATATATATATATATATATATATATATATATATATATATATATATATATATATATATATATATATATATATATATATGTATATGTATATTTATTTGTATATATATATATATATATATATATATATATATATATATATATATATATATATATATATATATATATATATATATATATATATATATATATATATATATATATATATATATATATATATATGTCGAAACGTAAAGGGTCCTGGCACAGTAAAAGATAGGTCGAAACACAATAAAGTCAACAATTCTTTGAGACTACTTTTCTTTGCTGCGACTAGTTTCGTCCGTTCTGGCGGACTCCTCAGGCTATACTCCTGTACAGAGTATAGCCTGAGGAGTCCGCCAGAACGGACGAAACTAGTCGCAGCAAAGAAAAGTAGTCTCAAAGAATTGTTGACTTTATTGTGTTTCGACCTATATATATATACATATATATATATATATATATATTTATATATATATATATATATATATATATATATATATATATATATATATATATATATATATATATATATATATATATATATATATATATATATATATATATATATACTATATTTACACCTAAGTATGTTTATGCGATACTTAAGTTTGCAAGAGCGCCACTAATAGTATGTACTGACGGACCTAATTACTTGCAGTGCTTGCAATATGATTGTGCCTTCATTCTCTCTATGCTTATGATAGGATCAGATCCAAACCCACATTCTTATGAGTGTATCAGATAGATTTGCTTCTTGGCATGTTTTTCACGAAAAGTGGTTTCTGACTTTTCTCAGAATTTTGTTGCACCCTTCAAGCCCTGATTCGTCAAGAGCACCAAGACCAAATCCATCATTTAGCTCAATAAGCTCACAAGAATGTGCTAGTACTTTGTGAAGAGCTGGAGTGATGCTAATCCAAGGTCCTTGGAGATGAACTTGCAAGACACAAGGAAAGCTATCGAGAAGAAATAAATATAGGTCACGGCAAAAAATTTGAAGTCATCAACATTCGCTTGTGATTTGCTGGAGAGAACACGAATTATCACTGATAATGATTGCCCATAATCACTAAGCGTGTTATGAAACAGTTCAGGTATTTCTGATATAATTATTTCTCGGTGGCATTTCTTGTAATGTAGTTCACGAGCAATCTCCCTAGTTGTCGTTGTACCTCCCTTTCCAGTCAAATCAGGAAAATCCCACTGGATGCCATGCACCTCGCATTGGATCCTTTCTTGGAGCTCTGGTTATGATCTCTTTAAAAATAGGTTATGGTAATTTGATGGCGACTCACACCAATTACATACACCCGCTATAACATGGACCACTGTTTTCATGAAATGATCAAAGCATCTCAAAACAGCATGAAGCACTTGAACTGATTTGATATCATTGGTGGGAATAGGTTTGGATGTTACACCTTTTCTTGTGTCGTAGTTATTTTTCGCCTTGGCTACCTCACTATCCTCTTGCACAACTTAATTGAAAATGCTATGCAGTTCATCAATATTCCTTGAAATTTGAAAGCCAGCCTCAATGCGTTACTTGTCAGGACACTAGGTCTTAGCAAAGCCACAGAGGTCGCTGTAGCACCCATCTAATCCCAAATACAGGTGCGCCGCTTTCATGTCTAGCATATGGGGTACATTTTCAGATTTCACTAAGATTTTTCCCCATGCTTTTCGAGCAAAACAATCCCTCTTTTCTTAACATCCCCATGTCCTTATTAAAAACAGTCAGGGATTGCACACTCTCGGTACTCTCTTTACCCAAGCATAGCCGCCAAATGTTTGAGAACCCTGTCTGGTCTATTTTCTCCCAACCTAATTGACCAATCATCATACAAAATGAGCCTATTCTTAGCATGTGTTGTCAGAATCCTGCATGATGATTCGTCAATTAGGGTGGGAGAAAATAGATCCGACAAGGTTCTCAAACATTTGGAGGCTATGTTCTTTACCCATTTGTAAACCAACTGGACGCTGTGTGTGGGGGCTGTTGGGTGAAGGCTGCTCCCATAAAACGCTGTTGCAGTTTCCAAGCAATTTCAGGGAACAGAACATTGTAAGAATAATGTTGTTGGTGTCAACAGAAGTAGCCAGATTAAAAATCGAATGACTGCCACTTCCATCAAATCCAAATTTTAATTTTTGATCAACAAGTACAACATCGTGGAAGATTTCGTCATCATATGAAGGGAATATACGAGCTGCAGTTACTTTTATGGCCTCAAACAATGAGAAATAAACACCAACATGCGGATCAGGAACAAGGTTGAAAGGCGGAGTTATATGCCTTTGCTCATCTCTTAGTGTGTACCAAAGTGGCAATACCTTATCGCTCATCTCTTAGTGTGTACCAAGGTGGAAATAACTTATGCCCTGCAGCTGAAAGAATTTTTCTTTGGCTATTGTAAGTTTTTCTTCCAAGGTTTCAGTCATGATAAACTGCCAAAGCAGCTTCACTTGGAACAAATAAAGAGGACTGATTGCTGTCAGAACGAGACTCAGACTTGGCTTCCCACAATAGTTTGCCATATGTCTGCGCTACTTTAGGGTCACATCTTGTTAGTAGAAGGCCAAGAATACGAGATATCTCAACACCTTCTTCAGCAGCAAATAGTTTGACTTTCAAAACAATATCATCAGTTCTGCAAAGCAAATTTCTGCGAGATGTATCATTGTCCACACTGTTCTAGCGATTCTTCTCTGGTGGTCCATGATCTTCTCTTTGATCGAAACCAACACGATCTAAAACTACCTTTGTCAGGTACTCTCTTCCTATCTGAAATTATGCACTCGGAGATAATACAAGATGATTAAAGCCTGAAGTTACAATGATCACATTTTACAAACAACTGCCTAACTGGCCTAAATCAGGATACAAAAGCTAGTCAAAACATCGAACGTCAAATATTCATAGCTTTTGATTTATTAAAGATATTGATATGAGCTTTTAGTTGAATCACAATTTTTATAGGCTTTTCTCCTAATATAAGTTTAATCTATAAAAACGAGTTTCAATTTCTGAACTTTCTGCCCATCAGCCTACTGTGAGGTATGTGTCGCCAGAATGGGTCATGAGTATGGTGTAAAGATATTCAAAAATCAGAATATTACGTCAAGCAAGCATGTAGTGGTATGTGGAGGAGTAAAGCTTGCAAACGTTGGGTAGAGTACGGTATGGGAAGAGTGGCGGCGAAGATGTTCACAGAATGTTGACTAGAGAAAGACCTTGTCAAGCGTAATAATGGATGTTTAATAAGTTGCAATTGAAAACAGGAAATATGTCACTTCTGAAAATATTTACAAATTCACCAAAAGTACCACGCATTTGTTACAGCAATGGTAACACATTTCTGAGGGCAACACATTTCCAAGGCAACAGAATGTTTACGGCAATGTGTCTGTTACGGCCATGCATCGGCTACAGTGACACATCTCTTATGTTGATAATTAATAATCAAGATTCTGCCTTACATGATACTACTGATATCAAAACTGTTATATCATCTGGTTTACCACCTTTGATGTCAATTCCTACTTTCTTTGCGTTGATTGCAAATGGCGACAAATAGTTCGGATCATATGCCAACCTCCTTGCCTTTCCAGCCAAACAGTTTGCCAGATACTGCAAAGATTCCTTTGTGTTATCCTTAGAAAAACACCATTTTAGATATTAAAGTTAATGTAAAGAAGAAAGAAAGATAACTATATACCACTAAAGAAAAAATTAATTATCCCAATTCGAAGCAAAAATCTCTACAATTATCAGCCTATATGATATTTCTGCAGTGAATCAAGAGGGAAACATTGCAAAAGTGAAATCAAATTGCTAAGAAATGTAACAAAAATGGAGAAAATGTGTCTAGTGCATATTTCCTTTGATTTGAAAATACCTTCAACTGGTGGACTTCCCTTGAAATCTGTTGTATTGAAAGATTGTCAAATAGACCATCACTTCCAACGATTATTATATCGCCCTCTTCAACTAAAATTGTTGAAATATCAGCCTCCTCAATACTGAAACAAATGTGAAAGGCATCACTAAGTCTATTTAACTAAAATCACCTTTATTGGTGACTACATTAGTGTGTGGTGTGCATGTAGTTGTGTGTATGTGAATGTGTATGTGAATGTGTTGTGTATGTATGACTGTGTGTGTGTGTGTGTGTGTGTGTGTGTGTGTGTGTGTGTGTGTGTGTGTGTGTGTGTGTGTGTGTGTGTGTGTGTGTGTGTGTGTGTGTGTGTGTGTGTGTGTGTGTGTGTGTGTGTGTGTGTGTGTGTGTGTGTGTGTGTGTGTGTGTGTGTGTGTGTGTGTGTGTGATACATGGCATGCAGTGTGTTTTGTATGTCTGCATTCTATGTTTCTATGTTTTGAATTTTCTATGCTATAGACACATGCCTGTGTGTGTTTCATAAATGTATAACATGCTTGCATACCATTAGTGCTGCAAGTAAAACAATTAAACAACTTGATGTTGTTTTACTTATTAAAAGTAAACAAAAGATTGCTCCAAAAGATCAAAGCAATGAAAATCAAACCAAATGGGGAATGAAACTAACCTGTCCTGAATAACTGCTCCTTCCTGTTCTGGCGGTGGGCATGCAAGTTGGTAGGGGGTGTTAAAGTAATGCTGCTGCTCCACTGACTTATGCAACAGTTTGCCTTTTCTGAATATCACAAAACCAGAATCCCCAATATTTGCAGAATTCACAGTACTGTTTTGTTTATCAAAAACAATAACGCACGCAGTGCTACTGCCTATTGAGTACAAAAAGCATATGGTGAAAACAAATTCAGTTTGTTGATATTGATGCTGAGTATAGCAAATGAGATTTGATTGGAAATGAAAAACCCTAAATGACAATAAAACAGTCATTTAAGTTCTCAATGAATACACATAAAAAAGTACAAATTTCTGAGTTACCAACTTTCAATGATCAGATGATTAAATTGTAACTCATCTCATGAATTGGGGGTTATCAAGTTTGTGCAGTGACATGAGATATAAACTTTAGCAATGTGCACTGCATATGAGCCTGATTAACTTCATGAAGAAATTCCTGCTCTCCCAATCTCATTCCCTCCATCCACCACCAATGCTAAGCACATCATATAATTTACAAACAACTATATGTTGTAATTACACTCACAATTACTCAATTTACAAATTTCCCTTGCAGATACCTAATGATAATGCCAATTATCAGAAATATTATCAAATGTGGTGATTGGTTCCTACCAAAATTTGCAGGTTTATCTAAAGATAGCTCCTCATATGCCTCTCCTATGACTTGTGTGGCAGTGGGTGCTTGGGCCAACCCTCCATCAACAACAAATCGTTCACATTTGCTCATTAATGTAGTTGAAAATTTTGATGCATCAATGCCATAATCTCTCCATCCACCAACTCCATCTGCAACACCTGAGAAAATAACCAAACATTGCGATTAATTCCATGAATTGGCACCCCATGAAAAGCATCCATCACATAAGTTCCCTTGATTTAAGTTCAAATTTCTAATAAAGCCCCCTTGAATAATTCCCACCACAGAGGATGATCAAGAGATGGGTGCTTATATTTAGAATGTTCTTTTCATTACAGAGAAAAGACATTCTGAAAATGAATCTGTTTAAGTGATATGTGTCATATAGCTTTGTATGCCCTCTCAAATAAGCCCCATCTACAAAGGGCAAGCCCCCAGGGGGGCTAACTCAAGGATTTATTGTACTTGCAGAATCAAAATAATATAGTAAATATTTCTCCAATTGGATATTTTGTTGAAGTAAGTTCCATTTGTATTTGGTAGGTGTAATATGGTAGCTTAATGGTGGCATAAAAAAGCAGTTATGGTAAGGCACTGCAAATGATGTATTAAAACTTTGAGCTAGTAATCAGAACGCAATCCATCTTCCTACCATTTTGAGGTGAGTTACAGATAATGAGAAAAATACTTGAATAGGGAGTAAAAATTATAGACTAGCTTTGTCCAAAAACTTTATGCTGGTTTTGAAACACTGAAGCAGAAAAACTAATGTACCATGAACTGTTCAAGATTGTGTGAGATCCAAGGTTTATCTACATCAAAAATATTTGCAGGTCACTAAATGAATTATCCTGATGGGAAATGCTAATAAGAAAGAGGCAAGCCACAATGCTAGATATTTTGTCTGCAAGAAGATGTTTTGCAAGCAGTGAAAGGCCATCTTTAATATCAGGGAGTATGAAGCGTCATGATGGGAAAAGATATTATATGCAGCAAATCAACTCAAAGCTATGGATAGTCACATGGCAGCATTTTCAAAGATGACGGCACGTGGTACCCCAATACGCAGATCTGTTACTTGTGACAAAACTAAGGAATCCACGCTGCGCTACTGAGGTCAAAAGTATACTTCACATACACAACACTTGACGGTTGTAACGAAGGCAGCTGTAACACATTATCGCTAGAATGGCAACTTCTGCTCCTCAACAACACCACAAGCACAAGTAACCTATATATTTCTGCACTGTCAAGTGCACACCACTCCACAAATGCACAACATGTACCTAGTACAGCCGCATAAGTAAAGTGTTTGTATCTTTCATCCACACTCAGGTCTTGCAATATTGTAACAGTAAAATGCATTGATAACATCAAATTTGGACGTTTGATATCCAACACGACTAAATACATACCCAAAACATTTGCAAATTTGTTTTCTGCGATGAAAAACGAGTCCTCTCCGTACAAAAACTTCTTCTTCGGCTGGTTACTGTTAAGTTTTGCAAATCCACAGTATGCAGTAACAAGGCGGAAAGACTGAGTAGGAGTTAGGCCCTTAACGACAAAACTTCGAACGATCTGTTTTGCTTGTCCGACAATTAACCTACCATAGACAATTCCAGATTGCATTGCCATAACAATGGAGAAGCTGTGGCTGCATCTTCAATACTATTCCTGCTAAATCTGGTAGGAAAGCAGCGAGTAGATCAGAAACACGCGGAGGAGTTTGCGATGTGGAAAGACCCGTAAAGTGTTGACAAGGATGGGTTGTTGCTGTTGATCTCCCATAAGGGACGTAAAATGTCCCCATGGAAATGCCCGTTAAGTTTAACTTGAAGCTAGTTGACTGGGGGAGGATGGGATGAGAGGGCTTTATGCATTTAAAAACTAAATCAAAGAGAGAAAAGTTGACAGGAAAGTGCACATGTTTTTTGAGCAACTGATGTTTTGATCTGGTGCGGTGTTTTGCTGTCATATCAACCGAGCATTAATAGGCCGAAAGCTGGGTAATAAATAGTATTCACGCTACAGCAATTTTTGTCTGAGAATCAGCTTCTGCACTAGAGCTCATCTGTCTACGTGTGGTCCTTTTTATGCCTACACACACAGGGTTGCGGTGCGGTGTAATAGTGTGTCTGTACGTTGCGTCACGATCACTCCTACATTAGAGTTTCAGAACGAAATGTCATGTTGCTCCCTTTGTTAAGTCAACTGGTTAAGTTAAATACTTACACGCTTTTTTTACAAGGGACCTAGCTCAAGGCCTAGTTCCAAAAGTTCCTTATTTTGCACTTCCAATGATCAAATTTTAGTACTTAAAGTTCCTTCATAGTTTCTTAATTTTCAACGCACAATTACTGCATAAAAATGGTACAGACAAAAGGAAAACATTTAAATCTTGCACTTTCCCTTTAATTTTGGCTGTAAGGTAAGAGCAATGAAATACGAAGGATTTAACACAAGCACAGCAAAAAAATCTATGAGGGTTTTTCGCTGAAAATGTATGGGACCAGCTTGATAATTCTTGATTGTTTTGTGTTATAAAAATTATTCAAATTGAAAGTTCCGTAAGGGATTTTTCTTTAGTAGTATGAGCTCCTTAAATATTTCGGCATTCTACATGTAGCTTCCTTATAAAGTGGTTCCTTGTAAAAAGTGTGTATATGACAGCAGAAAAGTTGGCTAGCATATGTTCGTACGTATCCAAGGAGAAACGAAATGAGATGCGACAATGTTGCGCTCCACAAAAGCCGGAAAAAGGATTGTTTGTTTTGTTCCCTTACTGTTCTTTATTTGTTTTTAACAGGAATAACTGTTGTTGGTGTTGTATGTTATGATATTTAACTTTTCTTTAACATCTTGTGCTTCTATTATGATTTGACATAGGGGCATTGCTTGCACTGTTAATATCAGATATCTTCTCGTCTTTAGCAATTCAACAGTAGACTGGCTTTTCTCACGGACTATTCATCTTGAATGTATGCTAAGCAATTTTGACAGCAGTATAACGAATAGTAAGGAAGGGAAAATGCTTAAGGAACTGCGGGTGGGATGTAATAAAGAGCAAAATAAATAGATTTCAGTGCCTGATTTTGTGGTCATGCATGTGTTGAGGTATACATAAACACTCCACTTACTTCACTCCTCACCTCAAACTACTGATCACAATGTGCACTCTCTCATCTTTATATGCGAGTCTTTCTATCATATCTGTTGAATGCCATTTGTTGCAAGCTTACTAAGCTTTTCGTGGTGCTTTCGGCAATATCCTTTTCATCAGGACGAGCCATATCTAAAATCCATAGTTTCTTTTCTCCATAGTTTCTGTGACAGGCCTTTAGCCTATAGCACTTCACAACTTTCAAACATTTCATCTGATCTGCATATCCTATTTATTCTTCTCATAACACGATACTCTAAGTCCCATTAGACCCTTATCGCTTGTTTTCGAATATAAGTCTTCTGCTCTACTCTTGCTTACACCAGATTGACCCGCAGGCTAGCTTTGTTACCTTTTTTCGGCTTGTGAATGTATTATGTTCCTTCGTTCATTATTCGTTATATATTCATATATTTTCTAAATAACCTTCTCCTTTTGTATTATATATGTAAGCAGGCAAGCCCTTGGTACATTGTCTATTAATTAGTGATATGTAAAGTTGCAATCTTAAATTGCTCAGTGACAGCTTGAAACACTACAGCTGTTGTACATAGACATTCATGTATTTATCATTTATTTCGTGAACAAATTTCAAATGTCTTTTGTTTAGTGAGAGTTGTATTCACGTGATTCAAATATAAGTAAAATATGGAATTTTCAAACAAAATTAACGCCTTCTTCTGAGCAAATTTTGTATACAGCTGTGTGGTGGGGCTTTGGTGGAGACATACCCAGTATTCAAGATGCGCTTTATAGAGACTGGAAACTGAATCAAGACAACTATAAGATGTGAAGGTTTTCTTATTCGTTTGACATGAAATAATAACGACTGCACAGTACTTTCTGTGCACCGATATTTCTGTGAGTAAATATGTTGATTGTCTTCATACGTCGGATTTGTTGAAAAATGTCAGTCGTACACCGTGTCTTGTTTCAAATCTAAGATCAGAACTTGTCTCAGCATAAATCCTAGTGCCTTAAAACCACAGAAGGAGAAACACTCCGTGAACTTTACAACAAAATGATAAAGATCGTGGAAGTTTGGACTTAACATCGAAAGATATCCTTTTTCGACGGAAAAAGGAGCACCCATCTTTAACACCATGACATTTACGTTTGTTTCCATCACGAGGCAACGGTACGTGACCGTTTGGTTAGTATGAATACATTACCTCCACTAGTAAGCAGAATTTTCCGGCTTATCGCAATAACATCGCCTTCTGTTTTGTTTGCTATCAGCTCATTGCACGAAGAGATAGTTGCAAGCTAGCTGTTTTACCGTTGTAGTTTTAGAGGTGTGAGAGCTCATTATGCCTCCTCATCAAGTCCTCAAGTTAGAACAGACGTGTTTTGGGTATTGTTGAGCGTCGCCTACTCGCACCTGGTGAAACAAGGCAGCTACATATCAATGAAACTAGTGCTAGATGCTGGCGTGTAATCATGAATAACACGTAAACGCTAGCCGTATTTTTATCATCTAATGCAAAGTCAGGAGTAGAGGAACGGGATAAATCAGAAGGAAAGCACTTTATATACATAAAATGGAGTTCGACGCAGAGATATCTAAAGAGGAACCGCAGGGTTTTTATGAAAAATACGAGCCCAAAGAAACGCTAGGGAGGTACGTATGTATTCAAATTTAGACTGCAGGACGTAAATATTTGGTTAAGTTTGGTGCAGCCTTTTCAGCAGCTTAGGTAGTCACTAGTTAACCAATTTGATTCACGCAGTCATTTCCACCTCAGTGAATGTCCTACCCTGTGCAAGCTAGCCGCAACTTTTATTTGCAATCCAAACCATTCTTCTTAGATATAAAACGTTAATCATTTAGCTTTCAATTTCTCATATAAAGTGCGAATCCCATGGGCTTGCAGGCTACCTAGGACGTTTTGAAGTGGGGTTGAAATGACCTTTATCCGTTCTGTTTTCTCGATCTGATTTACAAATATCTTCCATCCGGATGCATAGGGGACAATCTAGGTTTAGGTAGGTAGATAGCAGGCGCTAAAGGAAGTCGATAGATGAGCAATGCAAGGTTAAAAATGATAGACACTGCTTTGCAGATCTATTGAGGGGCCTTTTTCTAAGGCCGAATGTTTTCAAAGTTACCTGAGCATGTTTGATGCTATGTATGCACGTGGCAGTTCAACTATGGACCTCGGTCAGTCACCTATTGATTTGCGTCTTTCTTCCCGGCATTTCCTCGTTTTATTTATTCGAAAACCATCTTTTCTAACAATGTTTGTTAGAGCATTACTAAACAATATTATTCTTTAATTCGCATCGGTTTCTTTCAAGACTTATAGGTGCTATATAGGTAAACAAGATTACAACTGCAAAAGGAGGGTGTGTCGCTTGTTTAACGACCAATAACGAGGGTGTGTGTGTGTGTGTGTGTGTGTGTGTGTGTATGTGTGTGTGTGTGTGTGTGTGTGTGTGTGTGTGTGTGTGTGTGTGTGTGTCTGTGTGTGTGTGGGTGTGTCTGTGTGTGTGTCTGTGTGTTTGTGTCTGTGTGTTTGTGTCTGTGTGTGTGTTTGTAAGAATATGAATTGAAAGCAAATTAGTCAAAACAGCATTCTAACAACTTTGAGTTTTGTGTTTCCAATAATCAAGGTACATAATAGGTGCTGTTATAATTAAATAATAAAGTTTATATACCCATATACTCTGTTTGAAAAGTGGAATATCACGAAACTTCAGAGTTGCTTCTTTAGATATAATTAGGATCAGACAAAGTCACTATGAAAAGTCACCATTTGTCTGTGTCTGTCTACATTTTAGCTAAAATGCATACAAGATTTCTTTGAAAACCCTATCAAGTTAGATCAATTGTCTAGCTGGCTCACAACCCAGGTGATTGCATTTTGAGCAACTTGAGCAATCTGTTCAATGGTGTGTAAAGAAAGTGTTTTATAGCATTAACCTAAGCATATTTTTGCTGCCGCAGAGTTTTCTGCAACTAATTCTAATTTAGGGCCTATTTTTCTGTGTTTGGTGACCTCCTAGATATTGAAAAACAGTCTGTGTGTAAAATTTATTTTTAGAAGACGTTGCTTTACATTGCTTAACTACAAGCCAGTAAGACTGAATAGTCATTAATTTTTATTTCATGAAGCATATTCTGTTCTTGTTTAGTGGCTTATCAAGTGTTGTTAGACGTTGTGTCAACAAAGAAACAGGAAAAGAATTTGCTGTGAAAATTATTGACAGATACAGTGAAAAAGGAAAAGCAATGAAAGGGAGGGATGAGGAGCAACAAGTGAGAACTGAAATTGAGACTCTGAGCAGAGTTGCTGGGCATCATAATATAAGTATGTGTGTGTTAATTACAAGTCATTGAATTTTCAGATTGATAATAAAGTAAGTTTGAGAAGACACTTGTCATAAAAGCCATGTTTAATCCTAAACTATTTTTCTATTTGTGATTTCCAAATCTGAGTTGCTGCCTATATGCAGAGTGCATCATTGTCAAATATAGTAGAACTTGATTAAGTTGAAATGTCAAAAATATTGTTTTCTGATTTTGATGCTTTGACTAAAGATGCATACATATGACCTATGCAAAAGGATGTCTCATACATAGGTTTCTTTGGCAATTATGTACTTTGCATTTTGCGTACTTTACACTATAAATGTTCCTACCAATTGTTGGTTTTAATCCATTTGGGTTTATTCCATATTGTTTCTTTACAGTTAAATTGGTTGATGTCTTCGAAAGTACTGCATTCTTTTTTCTGGTTTTTGAATTGTAAGTTTAATAGTTTAAGTGAAAGTGCAAGAAAATATCAGACTTGAGTGGGATTCTAGACCTTGTACAGTAGGTGTAGCCAGCCCTCTCTTAACAGCAGGCCTAATACACTTTTCAATAGAGCCAAGATGGCTCTCTAGTGCATATTAGCAAAGGGAGGGGTAATGGAAGCAAGAGATTTATCCTTTAGCAATGATTTGAAAGTGTGGCCAAATAGCTCAGTTGGTAGAGCACTCGACATAGCTGAAGGTTGTGGGTTTAAATCCTCCTTGGTCAGCTATTTTCTTGCACTTTAACTTTAATTTCTCCTAAACCCTGTTGTCTTTACTTAGTTTAAGCATTTTTTATTCATTATACAGTTTTTTTTATTTAAATGACAGAAAGCATGCTCCTCGTCCTCTTAATTTGTAGATGCTGTGTACTTAGATGTATGCCTCTTCCAGAGCCTGGTTGCCCCATATCTTGGCAATTTTAGTCAATATATTATAAAATTTATTAGATTTGACAATGCTTGACATGTATACAAGTAGTGGACTTTTGAAAGGGGAGGACCAGTGGTATATTTAATTTCCTAGAATCATTCCATTACATGCTAAAATGCTGAATAATTACTTGATGGGGGGGGGAGGGGTATATGCTTCACTCACTCCCTTATAATCCAATACTAATGTATGAGTATAAATATCCCCATGTGCAATTTTGTATGTTTGGGAGTGCCTGTTAGAGAGGACACTTATTCTGAGATGTCAGTAGCCTGGTTATTAGCAATCTTAATCAATCATATCTATACAGAGCTCAAGGTGGGGAGTTATTTGATTACTTAACAAGGGTTGTGGCAGTTTCAGAGAAGGAGACAAGGTATGTATATGAGACTTTAACATTTTGCCATGTACCAAAGATTAAGAAGTTCTTGATCTTGATTATAAGAAAAAGTAACTTTTAGCATGCTCATGTAGAAATATTTTATAGTTCAATTGGCAATTTGTCATTTTGCAACAGTAGTAGCTACATTTCTTGAAATATGGGCTTTTACTTTGCCCATATAGGATGGTGCTGTTTTGCTTATGTTCAAAGCATTTGTGCTTTGTTATCACAACTGAGATTCTTGTTGTATTTCAGTCTTTCAAATTTTCCAGCTTCCTGTTCATTTTATGCTCAGCTGTTTGTTTCCACATTTATATGTTAATCCATTTGTTATGTATTGCTGAAGGATTCTGTACAAATTATCTTTGCTTCATGGGAAAATGAGCAACCAGATCTTGCTTTGTGTTTTTTTAGGAAATCATAAATCAGATTCTGTTTTGTTTTGTAGAAAGATCATGGGCCAAATATTCAGTGCTGTTGCACACATGCATAAGAACAATGTTGTACATAGAGATTTGAAGGTACCTGTTTCTAATTGTCATTTCTAAATTAGGAAAACCAGTTTTGACACACATTTGATATGCAGATACCCTTATTGTACTCTATGTTGTAATGGAACATGAAAACAGTTTTTTAATTCTTTATGTTTGGTACTTTATGCGATCATAATTTTTAAATTTAAAAAGTTGAATACATAGGAGTACCAGAAAATGTCACACAGTTTTTTAAAGTTACAGGCTTTGACATATATGTATGTATACTTTATTTACATAGTATTCATAAATATACCAAATATATTTGTCTAGCATGTAGTATGCTTAATACATAGTTTATGTTAAAGTGTATATGTATATAAATATGTATATAAATATATATATATATTCATATACATATACACTTTAACATATACTATACTATGTATTAAGCATACTATATGATATCTTTATATATATATATAAATATATATATATATATATATATATATATATATATATATATATATATATATATATATATATATATATATATATATATATATATATATATATATATATATATATATATATATGTATGCATGTATGTATGTATGTATATCTTATAATAAGATATCTGTTTTGTTTCCCAAAGCCAGAGAATATTCTTTTTGATAATGAAGACAGAATTGTTATAACTGATTTTGGATTTGCAGTCAATTTGGAGCCTCAGGAATCAGTTAGAGGTTAGTCTTTTTGCCAATACTTTGTTTTCACACTTATGACTTCAAAGAATTCATTTTGGGCTTAATAGTTTATATGACGTTTGGTATTCCCTGGTTTTCATATTTTTTAATTGCATATTGAATAAATACAATAATAAAAAGTAGTGCATTTCTATTTATAGAATATATATCCTTGTTACCATACATGTCAACCAATCCTTGTATATATGTATGTAGGTAATTGTAATTAGACTTGATGGAGGTTTGGGTGAATGAAAAAATGAATGAAGTGACACAGAGAGGTTTTGAGCAGTCACATACACAGCATCTTCAAATACTCATTGATCCTGTGCTGCTTGTGGACAGATTAAGCTCAAGGCAGTATTTTGTTTTGTTCATTCTTTTGCAGAATATCTAGAACTAGTGTAGTGATGAGATTTGATTTTATCTGATTGAGTGATCTTCAAAGCTTGACTGGGTATTGTAAATCATAGCCAGCTATCTTTTTCATATGTTAGGGACAATTGAATGAACTCAATCCAACCCCACCCAAATTCTACTACATACAACAAATAACATAAAATTAGGTATAACTCATTAGAAATTTAAGTGATGCAGTAGAACTCTTTCAGGAGGAGCTCTTAAAGTAGGTGAACTAATAAGATGAGAGGCCCCCCCTCCTAGTTGCTATGCATAGCCAATTCATGTGTCAATCACTTGTTAGAAGAGAGAATGAAGTATATACATTTTATGTCAGTGGGTTGAGTCCTGTAAGTGCGTTTTGAGTCAATGAGTTGGGTCCAGTAGATACATTTTTAGTCAGTGAGTTGATTCAAATAAATACAGTTTATGTTAAGTCCAGTAAATTAATTGTCACATCTAGTCCTAAACTTTAATGTAGCAGGACTTGTCTTGGCTTTTTCTTGGAAAGTGATCTTGTTGCTTTTGATATCTGGCAGTAGGCCAACTGCAGTCCAGCCTTTCTGATGGCATTCCAGCGAACCTGATTGACAGTTAGAATTCTTCTTTAGAGTTTTGTGGAACATATGGCTACCTAGCCCCTGAAACATTGAAATGCTACATGTTTGAGAATATGCCAGGATATGGGAGAGAGGTTGATTTGTGAGTACCTTTGCAAATTAACTGCAGCAAGAAATTAACGCAATTTCTTCTGAAATTTAAGCTATCTATTTACGATTTCTTCTGAAATTATATCATATGATGTTTAATTTCAGACGAATAGTTTTGTTCTTTTATTCGTATATTTTCTCTGCAGTTTATTAATGTTGTTAGTGATTTCAGAATTCTTAAGATAAAGCATGGTCTTAACCATATTCTCACTCTTTTTGTTTCTTTTTGTAGATGGGCGTGCGGAGTCATTCTCTATACACTGTAAGTAAACGTTCAAATTTTCAATGAAAAGTAGGTTTCTCTTTAATCTAATTTCCCTTTTTTAAATAACATTTCCCATGAATAGGTATCTTTGTATAGCCATTCAAAGTTGTGTTTGTGAATTACACTTATCCTGAATCAAGGCCTACAGATAATATGAGGAAGAGGGAATCTTGTGTCTACATACATTACTGATTTTGTAAGCTTTTGAACAGATGAGTTCTGGTAGTCTGGCCTTTCTTTGAGACTATGCTCGCCACATGTTTTGTGCTACTCTACGAGGATTGGAAGTAAAGGAAAAGAATGGTTAAGGCTTATATGCTGCGGAAAATAAGGGTAGGGGTGTGTAATGCTATGATGCAACAAAAAATGTTATTGTGTTTCTTTGTCTCGGGATTGTAAGTGATCTCTGTTTACCTTTAGATGAAATATGGGCTCGATGTATTGGAGATAAGTCACCGAAATGAAGCCAGATTGTATTGAGATTGGCCGAAAAGATTTAGCATTTAATAGGAATAATATATAAGTAAGATAGAGAGAAGTAAGGTGGCCATAATTAAGATGGACGGAAACAAGATAGAGGTAGAGTAGACTGAAATTAGATAAACAGCTGAATGGTAATTCTTCATCTCTGTGGATGGTATGACGGGTTATAAATATCTTCTGCATGATTAGCAAGTTTCTTAAGTTTCTCCAGATAAAAATATCTAGTCCTATTGTTTCTATTGATGGTTTTCAATTCCTTTTACAGTTTAGTTGGATTTGCACCTTTTTGGCATCGACGTCAGATGCAAATGATCCGCAATATTACCGAAGGAAAATACAAATTTGGCAGCCCTGAATGGGATGATATATCTGAAATGCCAAAGGATCTTGTAAGATTTTCCTACCATTTGTTTTGTCACTTTTTGTGATTTCAATATTCTCAAATGTTTAGGAGCATACTCTTAGGTTCCTAATATACGAGGGGGGGTCTTCTGGGGTCTTGATAAACGGTCTGGTTGGAAATATTTCTAAAATCAAGTGAAAATTTAGCTGCCCATTGCGCTTCCGACAAACATCAAGCCACACGTCCGTGTTTGGTCATAGAAACACTATCATTTGGTGACAGAAAAATGACTTTTTCAAGGAGAAACTTCCAAATCGTTTTTCATCCCTTGCAATTTAATAAGCGAGGGTTCCTAGTAGGCTCCAGGGGGTCGAAAAAGCTGAAAAATCAATAAGTGTGTTAGGAACCTAGGAGTATTTTCAAATAGATTTGAACACTTAAACCTCTCTCTTGATTCTCTCGTCTCCTTGAAATACATCTTCTGGTTGAGCAAATGCACTTCGACAGTATTGTTTTTAAACAATGATAAAGCTCTTTTACCGAGGACACAACTTGATGACAGTACAGTGACGACGAAGTTGTTTTAGTAAATTATTCACGATATGAGCAAGAATGGTTTTTCGGGGCAAGCGCCTTTTATTGTTGAAATTAGTGAAGAGATGTTTTGTAAAATGGTTTTCAACTAAAGAGAAGGTAAGATTAATTTACCTCCTGGCTTTCTTACCACAAGTACATTCACGCTTTAGTGTAGTTTATTTGAAATCAATCAATCAATCAGTCAATCATTCAATCAATCATTCAATCAATCAGTCAATCAATCAATCAATCAATCAATCAATCAAATGTATTAAGTATATGTTGGGAAATCTCTGACGAATGGCTAATCGCAGATGATCAGGACAGGTTGAGTATCTGATGGAAGTTCGTGCGGGATTATAGTGAATTTGGCACTTAAGCAAGTTTTCGAATCATGCACTTCCATCTGTTTGGACTAGAAGCACCGTGATGTCAAAGCCAAAATTCTTTGTTCGAAAACCATTGAGACATCAAATTGGCTCGAAATTTTCTGTATGAAAGTCGGGGTCTGTTTACCCTCTTTGCTATAAGTGCCATGAAGCATCTAAATTAGTTCTTCTTTATATTCTAAATCAACGGCTTGGTCTTTGAGATTCTTGTCTATTGTCTGTTAACTTGACTGACACTCCAATTAGACTTGTATGACGTAAACGACTGAACTGTGACTGGACATTATCCAACACATTGATTTATGATGTTTATGAGAGGTATGTAAACTTTGATTTTCATTTCATAGTTGTGTTTGTTTTTCTTTATTTGTAATTTGTATTTTTAAAGCTCTTAATTACTACCGCGATAAGAAATAGCTACTGCTCGTTTTTGATGCAAATTGAAGCAAAGGGGCTCACGATTTGAGGTCGTTGTGGAAGACTGTCAAATTAGACATCAGAAAAGACGTCACTATCGGCTTTAGAGCTCTGAAGTTGAATAACATTTTGAAGAGAGAGAGGTGCTTTATTCTTTTCTGTAATTGGCGAAAAGTCATTAAACTTGAGAAATTATGGTATCTCTATAATGAAATCTGACACAGGAAATTGGACATGCAAACAGTTTTCTTCAACATAGACAAATAAACAGACAAGGTTATTGTCTATTTGCTATTATAGTTGAATTCGGAAAAATGTTTTGGCTTCTTTGACCCATGAAAGCGCCTCTCTCACGGTTTGTCGTCATGCTTATAACACTCCTCCTTACTCAATTAATCTTGGATTTTAATTATCTATCAATCAGTTTTTAAATTTTGTTTTCTTTATTGCAAGTTTTATTGTTGCCTAAGGTACGATTGCATGATCAAATTGCTTCATATTTCTAAGTTGGAAAACGTTTCTGATCATCTTTGGTCGTGTAGATGTGCTAAGATTTGCATCATACTTCAATTTGTAGCACTTAAAATCCTTATTATCGTTTTGGGCCAAAACTTTTTGAACAGAAATCAAAAGTTTTTCGCTCATCATATTTTTTGAAAGAAGACAACTTCCAAGCCTCATTTAGATATTCACTGGGCAGCTTCCTATGAATATGTCCTGAGTCTTTACCTTGTTCACGCGTTCCATTTGGTCAAAGGTTGTGTATGACCAATTAGAATTAGAAGAAGACAAATTAGAGCAAAATATGATCGTAGAACATTCTCAGGAGATAAGAAAAGGAAAACAAAAAGCCTTGATTGGCGTTATACCCAGGTAGAGAAATTAATGGGAGCTTGATCTCATGAACTAAGAAACTGTTAGGAATCTTTTAGAAATAAAATGTAACCAGAAATTAAGAACTTTTGCTACTAGACCTTGAGCCAACTATAAAGACTTGTATATATTAAATGTGGCTGCAGAACATCTGCTCCCTCGACCCCCGTTTCCATTGAGCGAAGACACACTAAATAAGTCAAACAATGAGTATCGAAAACTGTAGTACGAAGATATTGCATCGAAGACCCTAAGAATAGTGCGAATAGTGGGAACGGAGGTCGGCATCTTTGAAAAAATATGATTGGCGAAAAAAGTTTTGATTTCTGTTCAAAAAGTTTTTACCACAGAGTGCAACTATGATAAGAATTTTAGTGCTACAAGTTGAAATATGATGGAGATTTTGGCACATTTATACGATCCAAGATGATCATAAAAGTTTTCCAACGTAGAAATATGAAGCAATTATCATTCGAATTTGATTGTGTAATCGTACATTTACTGCTGCAGTCTATTATAGATTTTCAGCATAGATTTTCTTGCTTGAATCCCACCATTGATTTATCTATGATTAACAATCCTAAAAATATTTTAACGTGAACTTCGCGATCGTTTCATAACACCTAGATTGTTGCGTAGATTAGCGCAAGTTTGTAGAAAAAAGAATGGCGGAGCTCAAAGAAATGTTTCTTTGATTTTGTCGACCGTTTAACTTTTTTTGCTTCTAACTTTTTCTGTTTACAACTCATTTTGTAAATTATTTTTACTTAGGATTCAGTGACCAAGTTCCGTGTTCAGCTATTAGCTGATTTGTGAACGATTTCAAGAAGCCTCCATTAAAATTCCAGTATTTGTTTTGACGTTTTCTGTATTTTGTCATAGATTCGGAAATTATTGGTTGTCGAACCAAAA
Source organism: Mastigias papua (assembly GCA_964019165.1). Taxonomy (NCBI): domain Eukaryota; kingdom Metazoa; phylum Cnidaria; class Scyphozoa; order Rhizostomeae; family Mastigiidae; genus Mastigias; species Mastigias papua. The sequence continues at coordinate 15,422,689 of OZ025274.1, forward strand.
GACAGAATAACAGCAGAACAGGCTTTATCTCACCCTTGGTTCGAAGGATTAATGGTAAATTGCTTTATTTTTGTCTATCTTCATTCATCTTTACCATTTGTTTTGTTGCTTTTTCATTGTGTTTTCTATCCCAACCAGGAACTTTTGTTTATTTATCCTCATGGAATGGTGATTTCTGGCAGCATTTTCCAGTTCTTCTTTCATACATTATCTTCAACGGCGGACACCAGGGTGGCAATGGGGGCAGTCGCTCGCCCAATAATTTGAAAAGATCAATGGAATTTTTGGCGTGTGGTCTCTGAGAGTATTCCTCGGAGCTACGCCGCAAAATCTTGCTGTCTGCTTACCCCCCCCCCCTCCTCCCCGGTAAACATCAAAGTGTCTACCAATGATTATCTTCAATCACCATTCAGAATGACTGCTTTGGTTCTTCTAGATGAGTCTATTAGTGTCAGTTCCGATGGCAACTCAGATTTCTCTGCGTGGATTTGGTGCTGTAATTCGTTTTCGTGGCAGGGATGCCGACTGAAGACTGCTTTAAAGCGAGGGGGCAGGCTTTCTTTGAAAAGGATTGTGAAACCTATTGCAAACAACCATTTGCTGAAATTGTAGAAAAATAGACAAAGTTGCGTTTCATTTAATGAACATCATTTTTATTTTCATTTAATCAGCATCTTTTTAAACGCAGCATACTCTTGTTACAAATAGAGCGACATGAGTTAGGAAAGTCATTTGACTTAAGTGTACCAAGCTTTGGAATACCACAACTTTAAAGCAAGGATGTTAGTCTCCTTTAATTGCCTTATTGAAGGATAAGGACTACATTGACGAAAATAATTCGCGGAACTTATCGGTGAGCTTCTTGTTTCCACTTGCTCCCTTTAAAGAAGGGCAAGAGGAACAACTGCCCCTTGTCCACCTCTTCCGTCACTATGCTGTAATTTCCTCTTGGCCCCTATGTTGGTAATTTAATCTGTCAGTCCTGATTGGTTTTCAAGTAATTGCCTTTAAGAGCCGCTCCCCAGATACATTGCCTGGAAAAACAATGATGATGGAGATTAGATTAGAAAATTTGTCAGTTTTTACCAATTAATATTTTCAGATAAAGGATTGGCAATCTAAATTTTAATTTTGCCATGCGTAGGAACTTGTTTGCCAGAGCATCTTTCAGCTTATACTTCACGGCTTTTTCTTGCAAATTTGGTGTCCCCTTTCTTTAATCCGTTTAAGCAACAATCTCATCAAACGTTCTGATCAAAAGTTTTTAAGACGTAAACTATACCTATAAAGCACAACTCTCTTTCGCCGCACATCAGACCAATGCTACCATCTATCTTTCTCTTTTCTTCTAATGAATGTTATTGTTTTTAGACACCACGACCCAAGAGTACTAGACGATTTAAGGTATTTCACTTTTGAAATATTCCATGAATTGTTAATTCAAACGGTAGCTCATTTTCTGGCGATGAACGTGTCGGCCCATATTTAGGTATTTGTTCGCTTTCCACCTAGCAGCATTTTTGAATCTAGCGACAACAGTTGGCGTGTATTTTTGACAAGGAAAGGAACCCTCCACCGTATCTCATCAACCCAGTGCCCAAGGATATGTATTTCTTCGTTAAGGGTTACTTCCCACCACACTGGTCGTAACTAGAAGCAGTCCCTTTTCCTTTGTTATCAGCTTAACAGGTGCACTCCTTGCCAGTGGCGGTTTTAGGGGAGTGCCAGGGGGGCCAATCAATTTAGTGATATATTCAGTAGTTGACGTTGTCCCAGTCATGAATTGTCAACGCATCTGAGATTTGCCTAATATAATCTTTTTTTTAATAGTAATTCTTGGCTCTTAGTAATATCTTTACACGAAAATCCCCTACAGCTAAATAAGACCTAAACGAAGAGTAAAATCATCTCATATTTACAATCATAATGATTTAATGAACAAATACATTTGTAAAACACTTCTGCTTACCTTCCAGGGTGTTATGCTATTATATTAGTTTCATGTCTCCCTGACGGCGTAATAAAAAGAAAAGCATATACCTTTATCTTCTGGATTTAGCGTAAATTTTGTTTGATTGGTATAAATTATGTTGAGTTAGTATAAACCAGCATTCAATTATGGATCAAAGAACTAATTCTATCCTTATTTGATCCTTCAGGTTCTCTTGTTCTTAAACCTAACTACCCCTTGCTAAAGAGAATGTGATACTTTTTTCGGCCTTGTTGATAATACACAAATTGGGTAGTACGGCATAGCATTGAAATGTTAAAAAGAAATGTTAAAAGGATTCTTGAAATAGCATAAGTTTAATAAAACTATAGCATAAAAATGACCTAAATTCATAAAGAATCCGTGAATTTTGGCTGGGAGGTGTGCAGCTTTGTTGCCAGTTTCAACTTACTATTAAATGAAAAACATCACCATTTGATTATCTTGTTTGATTTAGGCCCTTCAATAGATAACCCTGTTCACGACCGATCTGTTTTTTAGGCTGTTGCCGTGGCTATTATAACTATGAAGGAGCTTTACTATACATACCATATCAGACATCAGCCTGCTACGAAGGAGGTAGTAACGAGTGACCCGTATGGTTACAAGCCGGCCCGGCGTTTGATTGATAGCTGTGCGTTTAAAATGTACTCGCACTGGGTAAAACGGTGGCCGGACCAGGACCAGAACAGAGCTGCTCTGTTTCAAAATATACCAAAAACTGAGATTAGACGTTCGGGAACTCTAGATCCTCCAGTGTTTTTATACCAACTGAACAGTCCGTGGATAAAAAAGGCAAGCAGTTATCGCCAGTTGTCTGAGGCGTTGGTCAGAAAACGTGAAGATAGCAGTGCGAGCAGTTAGCCAGATTTCAAAATTACGGGATATAGAGCCTGTAAAGGTAACAATTATGTTTAAACATCTTATAGAGATATAGGTAGTTAATGCTATTGTCAATACTCCGTTGTTTTTTAGAAAATTTGAGAGGTGTATTTTATATCTAGAATATAGGCTAAAGCAAATTAAATGTCGTACTATGTTAAGTGTTGTCTGTTTTGATGCTTTGAGTAAAGTTTCGGAAAGTTTAGATAGATCTGTCGTTTACGTCGCGTTTTCGTAGCAGTTATCGTCGTGACCACGTTCTGTAGTACCAGGTAGAGTCCTGATGGCACAAAGTGGCACATTTTCTCTTCATCTTTAACCGAAATTACTTAGAATTCTTCAGAATACCTCATTATGGGTTGCTTTAGTTGCTTTAGTTGCTTTAGTTGCTTTCACTGCATATGAAGCACTAAAAGTGGACCGATTCTTCATCTATCCCTTAGCAGCTACATGAAATATTTCCGCACGTAGTACAATAGCCTTCTGCTCTTGGTTTTACTTGTGTTGATAAACTGCTCCACCGTTTATAGCGGAGGGAGAGTTGATGATATGTTATCTGTTTTGGTCGTAAGTTATGCAGCTTGTAAGATTACAAGGTGATCATATTGGACTTTTGCTGTATTGTATCCTCGTATGATATTATCTGCAAGGACTTGCACGTCTTATACACAGAATACCTGGCGCACTTTTATCAATATCCGTTTCGTTTTTTGTCACAATTTAATCCACTTCCTATCTGCCTACAGAAAGATTAAGCTACTTGTCTCATATGCTGTTTCCATACCACAGCTTATCTATCTATGCATTTTCCTACACACATATTGTTGATTATATCATATTTAATTGTGGTTTTGACATATTTACTGGTAATACTTCAGAAAGCAAGTTAGTTCTTATATTTATTTCTAATTCTGCAACAGCCTTTGAATTAGTTTTACACCAAATATCATATCATTCATTCTGACCTTCAGTGACAAAATGCATACGCTACTCACTTCGCGAACACCTCACCATTCTCTGACATATTTCCAATCTATCATGCCAGATTAGCCGAGTTACAACACACCTAACCTTCTATCAGACTCATTTCCAACTTCCATTAACTTCCTCCTTATCATTCACCAATTACACTACGCACTTTTACCTAGCACGTAAAACCACGGCATTTTCCATCAAAAACCAAAACTTCAACATCATTACTTTTGATCCTAGACCAGAAACTGATGACATACGCCATTTTTGGCCAAACAGTAAGGCTATAGTCTTGGTATTTTGGCCAAAAATGACCACAATTGAAATTAATTGATTTTGATTGCAGATTGAAAAGTGATGAAAATGAGCCATTTTTGGCCAAAAAGTAAGGCTATAGCCTTGGTATTTTGGCCAAAAATGACCAAAATTGAAATTAATTGATTTTGATTGCAGATTGAAAAGTGATGAAAATGAGCCATTTTGGCCAAAAAGTAAGGCTATAGCCTTGCTATTTTGGCCAAAAATGACCAAAATTGAAATTAATTGATTTTGATTGCAGATTGAAAAGTGATGAAAATGAGCCATTTTTGGCCAAAAAGTAAGGCTATAGCCTTGGTATTTTGGCCAAAAATGACCAAAATTGAAATTAATTGATTTTGATTGCAGATTGAAAAGTGATGAAAATGAGCCATTTTGGCCAAAAAGTAAGGCTATAGCCTTGGTATTTTGGCCAAAAATGACCAAAATTGAAATTAATTGATTTTGATTGCAGATTGAAAAGTGATGAAAATGAGCCATTTTTGGCCAAAAAGTAAGGCTATAGCCTTGGTATTTTGGCCAAAAATGATCAAAGTTGAAATTAATTGATTTTGATTGCAGATTGAAAAGTGATGAAAATGAGCCATTTTTGGCCAAAAAGTAAGGCTATAGCCTTGGTATTTTGGCCAAAAATGACCAAAGTTGAAATTAATTGATTTTGATTGCAGATTGAAAAGTGATGAAAATGAGCCATTTTTGGCCAAAAAGTAAGGCTATAGCCTTGGTATTTTGGCCAAAAATGACTAAACTTGAAATTAATTGATTTTGATTGCAGATTGAAAAGTGATGAAAATGAGCCATTTTTGGCCAAAAAGTAAGGCTATAGCCTTGGTATTTTGGCCAAAAATGACCAAAATTGAAATTAATTGATTTTGATTGCAGCTTGACAAGTGATGAAAATGAGCCATTTTTGGCCAAAAAGTAAGGCTATAGCCTTGGTATTTTGGCCAAACATGACCAAAATTGAAATTAATTGATTTTGATTGCAGATTGAAAAGTGATGAAAGTGAGCCATTTTTGGCCAAAAAGTAAGGCTATAGCCTTGGTATTTTGGCCAAAAATGATCAAAGTTGAAATTAATTGATTTTGATTGCAGATTGAAAAGTGATGAAAATGAGCCATTTTTGGCCAAAAAGTAAGGCTATAGCCTTGGTATTTTGGCCAAAACTGACCAAAATTGAAATTAATTGATTTTGATTGCAGATTGAAAAGTGATGAAAATGAGCCATTTTTGGCCAAAAAGTAAGGCTATAGCCTTGGTATTTTGGCCAAAAATGACTAAAATTGAAATTAATTGATTTTGATTGCAGATTGAAAAGTGATGAAAATGAGCCATTTTTGGCCAAAAAGTAAGGCTATAGCCTTGGTATTTTGGCCAAAAATGACCAAAATTGAAATTAATTGATTTTGATTGCAGATTGAAAAGTGATGAAAATGAGCCATTTTTGGCCAAAAAGTAAGGCTATAGCCTTGGTATTTTGGCCAAAAATGACCAAAGTTGAACTTAATTGATTTTGATTGCAGATTGAAAAGTGATGAAAATGAGCCATTTTTGGCCAAAAAGTAAGGCTATAGCCTTGGTATTTTGGCCAAAAATGACCAAAATTGAAATTAATTGATTTTGATTGCAGATTGAAAAGTGATGAAAATGAGCCATTTTGGCCAAAAAGTAAGGCTATAGCCTTGCTATTTTGGCCAAAAATGACCAAAATTGAAATTAATTGATTTTGATTGCAGATTGAAAAGTGATGAAAATGAGCCATTTTTGGCCAAAAAGTAAGGCTATAGCCTTGGTATTTTGGCCAAAAATGACTAAAATTGACATTAATTGATTTTGATTGCAGATTGAAAAGTGATGAAAATGAGCCATTTTTGGCCAAAAAGTAAGGCTATAGCCTTGGTATTTTGGCCAAAAATGACCAAAATTGAAATTAATTGATTTTGATTGCAGATTGAAAAGTGATGAAAATGAGCCATTTTTGGCCAAAAAGTAAGGCTATAGCCTTGGTATTTTGGCCAAACATGACCAAAATTGAAATTAATTGATTTTGATTGCAGATTGAAAAGTGATGAAAATGAGCCATTTTTGGCCAAAAAGTAAGGCTATAGCCTTGGTATTTTGGCCAAATATGACCAAAATTGAAATTAATTGATTTTGATTGCAGATTGAAAAGTGATGAGAATGAGCCATTTTTGGCCAAAAAGTAAGGCTATAGCCTTGGTATTTTGGCCAAAAATGACCAAAGTTGAAATTAATTGATTTTGATTGCAGATTGACAAGTGATGAAAATGAGCCATTTTTGGCCAAAAAGTAAGGCTATAGCCTTGGTATTTTGGCCAAAAATGACTAAAATTGAAATTAATTGATTTTGATTGCAGATTGAAAAGTGATGAAAATGAGCCATTTTTGGCCAAAAAGTAAGGCTATAGCCTTGGTATTTTGGCCAAAAATGACTAAAATTGAAATTAATTGAGTTTGATTGCAGATTGAAAAGTGATGAAAATGAGCCATTTTTGGCCAAAAAGTAAGGCTATAGCCTTGGTATTTTGGCCAACAATGACCAAAATTGAAATTAATTGATTTTGATTGCAGATTGAAAAGTGATGAAAATGAGCCATTTTTGGCCAAAAAGTAAGGCTATAGCCTTGGTATTTTGGCCAAAAATGACCAAAATTGAAATTAATTGATTTTGATTGCAGATTGAAAAGTGATGAAACTGAGCCATTTTTGGCCAAAAAGTAAGGCTATAGCCTTGGTATTTTGGCCAAAAATGACCAAAGTTGAAATTAATTGATTTTGATTGCAGATTGAAAAGTGATGAAAATGAGCCATTTTTGGCCAAAAAGTAAGGCTATAGCCTTGGTATTTTGGCCAAACATGACCAAAATTGAAATTAATTGATTTTGATTGCAGATTGAAAAGTGATGAAAATGAGCCATTTTTGGCCAAAAAGTAAGGCTATAGCCTTGGTATTTTGGCCAAAAATGACCAAAGTTGAAATTAATTGATTTTGATTGCAGATTGAAAAGTGATGAAAATGAGCCATTTTTGGCCAAAAAGTAAGGCTATAGCCTTGGTATTTTGGCCAAACATGACCAAAGTTGAAATTAATTGATTTTGACTGCAGATTGAAAAGTGATGAAAATGAGCCATTTTTGGCCAAAAAGTAAGGCTATAGCCTTGGTATTTTGGCCAAAAATGACCAAAGTTGAAATTAATTGATTTTGATTGCAGATTGAAAAGTGATGAAAATGAGCCATTTTTGGCCAAAAAGTAAGGCTATAGCCTTGGTATTTTGGCCAAAAATGACCAAAGTTGAAATTAATTGATTTTGATTGCAGATTGAAAAGTGATGAAAATGAGCCATGTTTGGCCAAAAAGTAAGGCTATAGCCTTGGTATTTTGGCCAAAAATGACCAAAGTTGAAATTAATTGATTTTGATTGCAGATTGAAAAGTGATGAAAATGAGCCATTTTTGGCCAAAAAGTAAGGCTATAGCCTTGGTATTTTGGCCAAAAATGACTAAAATTGAAATTAATTGATTTTGATTGCAGATTGAAAAGTGATGAAAATGAGCCATTTTTGGCCAAAAAGTAAGGCTATAGCCTTGGTATTTTGGCCAACAATGACTAAAATTGAAATTAATTGATTTTGATTGCAGATTGAAAAGTGATGAAACTGAGCCATTTTTGGCCAAACAGTAAGGCTATAGCCTTGGTATTTTGGCCAAACATGACCAAAATTGAAATTAATTGATTTTGATTGCAGATTGAAAAGTGATGAAAATGAGCCATTTTTGGCCAAAAAGTAAGGCTATAGCATTGGTATTTTGGCCAAAAATGACCAAAGTTGAAATTAATTGATTTTGATTGCAGATTGAAAAGTGATGAAAATGAGCCATTTGTGGCCAAAAAGTAAGGCTATAGCCTTGGTATTTTGGCCAAAAATGACCAAAATTGAAATTAATTGATTTTGATTGCAGATTGAAAAGTGATGAAAATGAGCCATTTTTGGCCAAAAAGTAAGGCTATAGCCTTCGTATTTTGGCCAAAAATGACCAAAATTGAAATTAATTGATTTTGATTGCAGATTGAAAAGTGATGAAAATGAGCCATTTTTGGCCAAAAAGTAAGGCTATAGCCTTGGTATTTTGGCCAAAAATGACCAAAATTGAAATTAATTGATGTTGATTGCAGATTGAAAAGTGATGAAAATGAGCCATTTTTGGCCAAAATGTACGGCTATAGCCTTGGTATTTTGGCCAAAAATGACCAAAGTTGAAATTAATTGATTTTGATTGCAGATTGAAAAGTGATGAAAATGAGCCATTTTTGGCCAAAAAGTAAGGCTATAGCCTTGGTATTTTGGCCAAACATGACCAAAATTGAAATTAATTGATTTTGATTGCAGATTGAAAAGTGATGAAAATGAGCCATTTTTGGCCAAAAAGTAAGGCTATAGCCTTGGTATTTTGGCCAAAAATGACCAAAATTGAAATTAATTGATTTTGATTGCAGATTGAAAAGTGATGAAAATGAGCCATTTTTGGCCAAAAAGTAAGGCTATAGCCTTGGTATTTTGGCCAAAAATGACCAAAGTTGAAATTAATTGATTTTGATTGCAGATTGAAAAGTGATGAAAATGAGCCATGTTTGGCCAAAAAGTAAGGCTATAGCCTTGGTAGTTTGGCCAAAAATGACCAAAATTGAAATTAATTGATTTTGATTGCAGATTGAAAAGTGATGAAAATGAGCCATTTTTGGCCAAAAGGTAAGGCTATAGCCTTGGTATTTTGGCCAAAAATGACCAAAGTTGAAATTAATTGATTTTGATTGCAGATTGAAAAGTGATGAAAATGAGCCATGTTTGGCCAAAAAGTAAGGCTATAGCCTTGGTATTTTGGCCAAAAATGACCAAAGTTGAAATTAATTGATTTTGATTGCAGATTGAAAAGTGATGAAAATGAGCCATTTTTGGCCAAAAAGTAAGGCTATAGCCTTGGTATTTTGGCCAAAAATGACTAAAATTGAAATTAATTGATTTTGATTGCAGATTGAAAAGTGATGAAAATGAGCCATTTTTGGCCAAAAAGTAAGGCTATAGCCTTGGTATTTTGGCCAACAATGACTAAAATTGAAATTAATTGATTTTGATTGCAGATTGAAAAGTGATGAAACTGAGCCATTTTTGGCCAAACAGTAAGGCTATAGCCTTGGTATTTTGGCCAAACATGACCAAAATTGAAATTAATTGATTTTGATTGCAGATTGAAAAGTGATGAAAATGAGCCATTTTTGGCCAAAAAGTAAGGCTATAGCATTGGTATTTTGGCCAAAAATGACCAAAGTTGAAATTAATTGATTTTGATTGCAGATTGAAAAGTGATGAAAATGAGCCATTTGTGGCCAAAAAGTAAGGCTATAGCCTTGGTATTTTGGCCAAAAATGACCAAAATTGAAATTAATTGATTTTGATTGCAGATTGAAAAGTGATGAAAATGAGCCATTTTTGGCCAAAAAGTAAGGCTATAGCCTTCGTATTTTGGCCAAAAATGACCAAAATTGAAATTAATTGATTTTGATTGCAGATTGAAAAGTGATGAAAATGAGCCATTTTTGGCCAAAAAGTAAGGCTATAGCCTTGGTATTTTGGCCAAAAATGACCAAAATTGAAATTAATTGATGTTGATTGCAGATTGAAAAGTGATGAAAATGAGCCATTTTTGGCCAAAATGTACGGCTATAGCCTTGGTATTTTGGCCAAAAATGACCAAAGTTGAAATTAATTGATTTTGATTGCAGATTGAAAAGTGATGAAAATGAGCCATTTTTGGCCAAAAAGTAAGGCTATAGCCTTGGTATTTTGGCCAAACATGACCAAAATTGAAATTAATTGATTTTGATTGCAGATTGAAAAGTGATGAAAATGAGCCATTTTTGGCCAAAAAGTAAGGCTATAGCCTTGGTATTTTGGCCAAAAATGACCAAAATTGAAATTAATTGATTTTGATTGCAGATTGAAAAGTGATGAAAATGAGCCATTTTTGGCCAAAAAGTAAGGCTATAGCCTTGGTATTTTGGCAAAAAATGACCAAAGTTGAAATTAATTGATTTTGATTGCAGATTGAAAAGTGATGAAAATGAGCCATTTTTGGCCAAAAAGTAAGGCTATAGCCTTGGTATTTTGGCCACAAATGACTAAAATTGAAATTAATTGATTTTGATTGCAGATTGACAAGTGATGAAAATGAGCCATTTTTGGCCAAAAAGTAAGGCTATAGCCTTGGTATTTTAACCAAAAATGACTAAAATTGAAATTAATTGATTTTGATTGCAGATTGAAAAGTGATGAAAATGAGCCATTTTTGACCAAAAAGTAAGGCTATAGCCTTGGTATTTTGGCCAAAAATGACCAAAATTGAAATTAATTGATTTTGATTGCAGATTGAAAAGTGATGAAAATGAGCCATTTGTGGCCAAAAAGTAAGGCTATAGCCTTGGTATTTTGGCCACAAATGACCAAAATTGAAATTAATTGATTTTGATTGCAGATTGACAAGTGATGAAAATGAGCCATTTTTGGCCAAAAAGTAAGGCTATAGCCTTGGTATTTTAACCAAAAATGACTAAAATTGAAATTAATTGATTTTGATTGCAGATTGAAAAGTGATGAAAATAAGCCATTTTTGGCCAAAAAGTAAGGCTATAGCCTTGGTATTTTGGCCAAAACTGACGAAAGTTGAAATTAATTGATTTTGATTGCAGATTGAAAAGTGATGAAAATGAGCCATTTATGGCCAAAAAAGTAAGGCTATAGCCTTGGTATTTTGGCCAAAAATGACCAAAATTGAAATTAATTGAGTTTGATTGCAGATTGAAAAGTGATGAAAATGAGCCATTTTTGGCCAAAAAGTAAGGCTATAGCCTTGGTATTTTGGCCAAAAATGACCAAAATTGAAATTAATTGAGTTTGATTGCAGATTGAAAAGTGATGAAAATGAGCCATTTTTGGCCAAAAAGTAAGGCTATAGCCTTGGTATTTTGGCCAAAAATGACCAAAGTTGAAATTAATTGATTTTGATTGCAGATTGAAAAGTGATGCACATGAGCCATTTGTGGCCAAAAAGTAAGGCTATAGCCTTGGTATTTTGGCCACAAATGACCAAAATTGAAATTAATTGATTTTGATTGCAGATTGAAAAGTGATGAAAATGAGCCATTTTTGGCCAAAAAGTAAGGCTATAGCCTTGGTAGTTTGGCCAAAAATGACCAAAGTTGAAATTAATTGATATTGATTGCAGATTGAAAAGTGATGACGATGAGCCATTTTTGGCCAAAAAGTAAGGCTATAGCCTTGGTATTTTGGCCAAAAATGACTAAAATTGAAATTAATTGATTTTGATTGCAGATTGAAAAGTGATGAAAATGAGCCATTTATGGCCAAAAAGTAAGGCTATAGCCTTGGTAGTTTGGCCAAAAATGACCAAAATTGAAATTAATTGATTTTGATTGCAGATTGAAAAGTGATGAAAATGAGCCATTTTTGGCCAAAAAGTAAGGCTATAGCCTTGGTATTTTGGCCACAAATGACCAAAGTTGAAATTAATTGATTTTGATTGCAGATTGAAAAGTGATGAAAATGAGCCATTTGTGGCCAAAAAGTAAGGCTATAGCCTTGGTATTTTGGCCAAAAATGACTAAAATTGAAATTAATTGATTTTGATTGCAGATTGAAAAGTGATGAAAATGAGCCATTTTTGGCCAAAAAGTAAGGCTATAGCCTTGGTATTTTGGCCAAACATGACCAAAATTGAAATTAATTGATTTTGATTGCAGATTGAAAAGTGATGAAAATGAGCCATTTATGGCCAAAAAGTAAGGCTATAGCCTTGGTATTTTGGCCAAAAATGACCAAAGTTGAAATTAATTGATTTTGATTGCAGATTGAAAAGTGATGAAAATGAGCCATTTTTGGCCAAAAAGTAAGGCTATAGCCTTGGTATTTTGGCCAAAAATGACTAAAATTGAAATTAATTGATTTTGATTGCAGATTGACAAGTGATGAAAATGAGCCATTTTTGGCCAAAAAGTAAGGCTATAGCCTTGGTATTTTGGCCAAACATGACCAAAATTGAAATTAATTGATTTTGATTGCAGATTGAAAAGTGATGAAAATGAGCCATTTCTGGCCAAACAGTAAGGCTATAGCCTTGGTATTTTGGCCAAAAATGACTAAAATTGAAATTAATTGATTTTGATTGCAGATTGAAAAGTGATGAAAATGAGCCATTTTTGGCCAAAAAGTAAGGCTATAGCCTTGGTATTTTGGCCAAAAATGACCAAAGTTGAAATTAATTGATTTTGATTGCAGATTGACAAGTGATGAAAATGAGCCATGTTTGGCCAAAAAGTAAGGCTATAGCCTTGGTATTTTGGCCAAAAATGACTAAAATTGAAATTAATTGATTTTGATTGCAGATTGAAAAGTGATGAAAATGAGCCAGTTTTGGCCAAAAAGTAAGGCTATAGCCTTGGTATTTTGGCCAAAAATGACCAAAGTTGAAATTAATTGATTTTGATTGCAGATTGAAAAGTGATGAAAATGAGCCATTTCTGGCCAAAAAGTAAGGCTATAGCCTTGGTATTTTGGCCAAAAATGACTAAAATTGAAATTAATTGATTTTGATTGCAGATTGAAAAGTGATGAAAATGAGCCATTTTTGGCCAAAAAGTAAGGCTATAGCCTTGGTATTTTGGCCAAAAATGACCAAAGTTGAAATTAATTGATTTTGATTGCAGATTGACAAGTGATGAAAATGAGCCATGTTTGGCCAAAAAGTAAGGCTATAGCCTTGGTATTTTGGCCAAAAATGACTAAAATTGAAATTAATTGATTTTGATTGCAGATTGAAAAGTGATGAAAATGAGCCAGTTTTGGCCAAAAAGTAAGGCTATAGCCTTGGTATTTTGGCCAAAAATGACCAAAGTTGAAATTAATTGATTTTGATTGCAGATTGACAAGTGATGAAAATGAGCCATGTTTGGCCAAAAAGTAAGGCTATAGCCTTGGTATTTTGGCCAAAAATGACTAAAATTGAAATTAATTGATTTTGATTGCAGATTGACAAGTGATGAAAATGAGCCATTTTTGGCCAAAAAGTAAGGCTATAGCCTTGGTATTTTGGCCAAACATGACCAAAATTGAAATTAATTGATTTTGATTGCAGATTGAAAAGTGATGAAAATGAGCCATTTCTGGCCAAACAGTAAGGCTATAGCCTTGGTATTTTGGCCAAAAATGACTAAAATTGAAATTAATTGATTTTGATTGCAGATTGAAAAGTGATGAAAATGAGCCATTTTTGGCCAAAAAGTAAGGCTATAGCCTTGGTATTTTGGCCAAAAATGACCAAAGTTGAAATTAATTGATTTTGATTGCAGATTGACAAGTGATGAAAATGAGCCATGTTTGGCCAAAAAGTAAGGCTATAGCCTTGGTATTTTGGCCAAAAATGACTAAAATTGAAATTAATTGATTTTGATTGCAGATTGAAAAGTGATGAAAATGAGCCAGTTTTGGCCAAAAAGTAAGGCTATAGCCTTGGTATTTTGGCCAAAAATGACCAAAGTTGAAATTAATTGATTTTGATTGCAGATTGAAAAGTGATGAAAATGAGCCATTTCTGGCCAAAAAGTAAGGCTATAGCCTTGGTATTTTGGCCAAAAATGACTAAAATTGAAATTAATTGATTTTGATTGCAGATTGAAAAGTGATGAAAATGAGCCATTTTTGGCCAAAAAGTAAGGCTATAGCCTTGGTATTTTGGCCAAAAATGACCAAAGTTGAAATTAATTGATTTTGATTGCAGATTGACAAGTGATGAAAATGAGCCATGTTTGGCCAAAAAGTAAGGCTATAGCCTTGGTATTTTGGCCAAAAATGACTAAAATTGAAATTAATTGATTTTGATTGCAGATTGAAAAGTGATGAAAATGAGCCAGTTTTGGCCAAAAAGTAAGGCTATAGCCTTGGTATTTTGGCCAAAAATGACCAAAGTTGAAATTAATTGATTTTGATTGCAGATTGACAAGTGATGAAAATGAGCCATGTTTGGCCAAAAAGTAAGGCTATAGCCTTGGTATTTTGGCCAAAAATGACTAAAATTGAAATTAATTGATTTTGATTGCAGATTGAAAAGTGATGAAAATGAGCCAGTTTTGGCCAAAAAGTAAGGCTATAGCCTTGGTATTTTGGCCAAAAATGACCAAAGTTGAAATTAATTGATTTTGATTGCAGATTGAAAAGTGATGAAAATGAGCCATTTTTGGCCAAAAAGTAAGGCTATAGCCTTCGTATTTTGGCCAAAAATGACCAAAATTGAAATTAATTGATTTTGATTGCAGATTGAAAAGTGATGAAAATGAGCCATTTTTGGCCAAAAAGTAAGGCTATAGCCTTGGTATTTTGGCCAAAAATGACCAAAATTGAAATTAATTGATGTTGATTGCAGATTGAAAAGTGATGAAAATGAGCCATTTTTGGCCAAAATGTACGGCTATAGCCTTGGTATTTTGGCCAAAAATGACCAAAGTTGAAATTAATTGATTTTGATTGCAGATTGAAAAGTGATGAAAATGAGCCATTTTTGGCCAAAAAGTAAGGCTATAGCCTTGGTATTTTGGCCAAACATGACCAAAATTGAAATTAATTGATTTTGATTGCAGATTGAAAAGTGATGAAAATGAGCCATTTTTGGCCAAAAAGTAAGGCTATAGCCTTGGTATTTTGGCCAAAAATGACCAAAATTGAAATTAATTGATTTTGATTGCAGATTGAAAAGTGATGAAAATGAGCCATTTTTGGCCAAAAAGTAAGGCTATAGCCTTGGTATTTTGGCCAAAAATGACCAAAGTTGAAATTAATTGATTTTGATTGCAGATTGAAAAGTGATGAAAATGAGCCATGTTTGGCCAAAAAGTAAGGCTATAGCCTTGGTAGTTTGGCCAAAAATGACCAAAATTGAAATTAATTGATTTTGATTGCAGATTGAAAAGTGATGAAAATGAGCCATTTTTGGCCAAAAGGTAAGGCTATAGCCTTGGTATTTTGGCCAAAAATGACCAAAGTTGAAATTAATTGATTTTGATTGCAGATTGAAAAGTGATGAAAATGAGCCATGTTTGGCCAAAAAGTAAGGCTATAGCCTTGGTATTTTGGCCAAAAATGACCAAAGTTGAAATTAATTGATTTTGATTGCAGATTGAAAAGTGATGAAAATGAGCCATTTTTGGCCAAAAAGTAAGGCTATAGCCTTGGTATTTTGGCCAAAAATGACTAAAATTGAAATTAATTGATTTTGATTGCAGATTGAAAAGTGATGAAAATGAGCCATTTTTGGCCAAAAAGTAAGGCTATAGCCTTGGTATTTTGGCCAACAATGACTAAAATTGAAATTAATTGATTTTGATTGCAGATTGAAAAGTGATGAAACTGAGCCATTTTTGGCCAAACAGTAAGGCTATAGCCTTGGTATTTTGGCCAAACATGACCAAAATTGAAATTAATTGATTTTGATTGCAGATTGAAAAGTGATGAAAATGAGCCATTTTTGGCCAAAAAGTAAGGCTATAGCATTGGTATTTTGGCCAAAAATGACCAAAGTTGAAATTAATTGATTTTGATTGCAGATTGAAAAGTGATGAAAATGAGCCATTTGTGGCCAAAAAGTAAGGCTATAGCCTTGGTATTTTGGCCAAAAATGACCAAAATTGAAATTAATTGATTTTGATTGCAGATTGAAAAGTGATGAAAATGAGCCATTTTTGGCCAAAAAGTAAGGCTATAGCCTTCGTATTTTGGCCAAAAATGACCAAAATTGAAATTAATTGATTTTGATTGCAGATTGAAAAGTGATGAAAATGAGCCATTTTTGGCCAAAAAGTAAGGCTATAGCCTTGGTATTTTGGCCAAAAATGACCAAAATTGAAATTAATTGATGTTGATTGCAGATTGAAAAGTGATGAAAATGAGCCATTTTTGGCCAAAATGTACGGCTATAGCCTTGGTATTTTGGCCAAAAATGACCAAAGTTGAAATTAATTGATTTTGATTGCAGATTGAAAAGTGATGAAAATGAGCCATTTTTGGCCAAAAAGTAAGGCTATAGCCTTGGTATTTTGGCCAAACATGACCAAAATTGAAATTAATTGATTTTGATTGCAGATTGAAAAGTGATGAAAATGAGCCATTTTTGGCCAAAAAGTAAGGCTATAGCCTTGGTATTTTGGCCAAAAATGACCAAAATTGAAATTAATTGATTTTGATTGCAGATTGAAAAGTGATGAAAATGAGCCATTTTGGCCAAAAAGTAAGGCTATAGCCTTGGTATTTTGGCAAAAAATGACCAAAGTTGAAATTAATTGATTTTGATTGCAGATTGAAAAGTGATGAAAATGAGCCATTTTTGGCCAAAAAGTAAGGCTATAGCCTTGGTATTTTGGCCACAAATGACTAAAATTGAAATTAATTGATTTTGATTGCAGATTGACAAGTGATGAAAATGAGCCATTTTTGGCCAAAAAGTAAGGCTATAGCCTTGGTATTTTAACCAAAAATGACTAAAATTGAAATTAATTGATTTTGATTGCAGATTGAAAAGTGATGAAAATGAGCCATTTTTGACCAAAAAGTAAGGCTATAGCCTTGGTATTTTGGCCAAAAATGACCAAAATTGAAATTAATTGATTTTGATTGCAGATTGAAAAGTGATGAAAATGAGCCATTTGTGGCCAAAAAGTAAGGCTATAGCCTTGGTATTTTGGCCACAAATGACCAAAATTGAAATTAATTGATTTTGATTGCAGATTGACAAGTGATGAAAATGAGCCATTTTTGGCCAAAAAGTAAGGCTATAGCCTTGGTATTTTAACCAAAAATGACTAAAATTGAAATTAATTGATTTTGATTGCAGATTGAAAAGTGATGAAAATAAGCCATTTTTGGCCAAAAAGTAAGGCTATAGCCTTGGTATTTTGGCCAAAACTGACGAAAGTTGAAATTAATTGATTTTGATTGCAGATTGAAAAGTGATGAAAATGAGCCATTTATGGCCAAAAAAGTAAGGCTATAGCCTTGGTATTTTGGCCAAAAATGACCAAAATTGAAATTAATTGAGTTTGATTGCAGATTGAAAAGTGATGAAAATGAGCCATTTTTGGCCAAAAAGTAAGGCTATAGCCTTGGTATTTTGGCCAAAAATGACCAAAATTGAAATTAATTGAGTTTGATTGCAGATTGAAAAGTGATGAAAATGAGCCATTTTTGGCCAAAAAGTAAGGCTATAGCCTTGGTATTTTGGCCAAAAATGACCAAAGTTGAAATTAATTGATTTTGATTGCAGATTGAAAAGTGATGCACATGAGCCATTTGTGGCCAAAAAGTAAGGCTATAGCCTTGGTATTTTGGCCACAAATGACCAAAATTGAAATTAATTGATTTTGATTGCAGATTGAAAAGTGATGAAAATGAGCCATTTTTGGCCAAAAAGTAAGGCTATAGCCTTGGTAGTTTGGCCAAAAATGACCAAAGTTGAAATTAATTGATATTGATTGCAGATTGAAAAGTGATGACGATGAGCCATTTTTGGCCAAAAAGTAAGGCTATAGCCTTGGTATTTTGGCCAAAAATGACCAAAATTGAAATTAATTGATTTTGATTGCAGATTGAAAAGTGATGAAAATGAGCCATTTTTGGCCAAAAAGTAAGGCTATAGCCTTCGTATTTTGGCCAAAAATGACCAAAATTGAAATTAATTGATTTTGATTGCAGATTGAAAAGTGATGAAAATGAGCCATTTTTGGCCAAAAAGTAAGGCTATAGCCTTGGTATTTTGGCCAAAAATGACCAAAATTGAAATTAATTGATGTTGATTGCAGATTGAAAAGTGATGAAAATGAGCCATTTTTGGCCAAAATGTACGGCTATAGCCTTGGTAGTTTGGCCAAAAATGACCAAAGTTGAAATTAATTGATTTTGATTGCAGATTGAAAAGTGATGAAAATGAGCCATTTTTGGCCAAAAAGTAAGGCTATAGCCTTGGTATTTTGGCCAAACATGACCAAAATTGAAATTAATTGATTTTGATTGCAGATTGAAAAGTGATGAAAATGAGCCATTTTTGGCCAAAAAGTAAGGCTATAGCCTTGGTATTTTGGCCAAAAATGACCAAAATTGAAATTAATTGATTTTGATTGCAGATTGAAAAGTGATGAAAATGAGCCATTTTTGGCCAAAAAGTAAGGCTATAGCCTTGGTATTTTGGCAAAAAATGACCAAAGTTGAAATTAATTGATTTTGATTGCAGATTGAAAAGTGATGAAAATGAGCCATTTTTGGCCAAAAAGTAAGGCTATAGCCTTGGTATTTTGGCCACAAATGACTAAAATTGAAATTAATTGATTTTGATTGCAGATTGACAAGTGATGAAAATGAGCCATTTTTGGCCAAAAAGTAAGGCTATAGCCTTGGTATTTTAACCAAAAATGACTAAAATTGAAATTAATTGATTTTGATTGCAGATTGAAAAGTGATGAAAATGAGCCATTTTTGACCAAAAAGTAAGGCTATAGCCTTGGTATTTTGGCCAAAAATGACCAAAATTGAAATTAATTGATTTTGATTGCAGATTGAAAAGTGATGAAAATGAGCCATTTGTGGCCAAAAAGTAAGGCTATAGCCTTGGTATTTTGGCCACAAATGACCAAAATTGAAATTAATTGATTTTGATTGCAGATTGACAAGTGATGAAAATGAGCCATTTTTGGCCAAAAAGTAAGGCTATAGCCTTGGTATTTTAACCAAAAATGACTAAAATTGAAATTAATTGATTTTGATTGCAGATTGAAAAGTGATGAAAATAAGCCATTTTTGGCCAAAAAGTAAGGCTATAGCCTTGGTATTTTGGCCAAAACTGACGAAAGTTGAAATTAATTGATTTTGATTGCAGATTGAAAAGTGATGAAAATGAGCCATTTATGGCCAAAAAAGTAAGGCTATAGCCTTGGTATTTTGGCCAAAAATGACCAAAATTGAAATTAATTGAGTTTGATTGCAGATTGAAAAGTGATGAAAATGAGCCATTTTTGGCCAAAAAGTAAGGCTATAGCCTTGGTATTTTGGCCAAAAATGACCAAAATTGAAATTAATTGAGTTTGATTGCAGATTGAAAAGTGATGAAAATGAGCCATTTTTGGCCAAAAAGTAAGGCTATAGCCTTGGTATTTTGGCCAAAAATGACCAAAGTTGAAATTAATTGATTTTGATTGCAGATTGAAAAGTGATGCACATGAGCCATTTGTGGCCAAAAAGTAAGGCTATAGCCTTGGTATTTTGGCCACAAATGACCAAAATTGAAATTAATTGATTTTGATTGCAGATTGAAAAGTGATGAAAATGAGCCATTTTTGGCCAAAAAGTAAGGCTATAGCCTTGGTAGTTTGGCCAAAAATGACCAAAGTTGAAATTAATTGATATTGATTGCAGATTGAAAAGTGATGACGATGAGCCATTTTTGGCCAAAAAGTAAGGCTATAGCCTTGGTATTTTGGCCAAAAATGACTAAAATTGAAATTAATTGATTTTGATTGCAGATTGAAAAGTGATGAAAATGAGCCATTTATGGCCAAAAAGTAAGGCTATAGCCTTGGTAGTTTGGCCAAAAATGACCAAAATTGAAATTAATTGATTTTGATTGCAGATTGAAAAGTGATGAAAATGAGCCATTTTTGGCCAAAAAGTAAGGCTATAGCCTTGGTATTTTGGCCAAAAATGACCAAAGTTGAAATTAATTGATTTTGATTGCAGATTGAAAAGTGATGAAAATGAGCCATTTGTGGCCAAAAAGTAAGGCTATAGCCTTGGTATTTTGGCCAAAAATGACTAAAATTGAAATTAATTGATTTTGATTGCAGATTGAAAAGTGATGAAAATGAGCCATTTTTGGCCAAAAAGTAAGGCTATAGCCTTGGTATTTTGGCCAAACATGACCAAAATTGAAATTAATTGATTTTGATTGCAGATTGAAAAGTGATGAAAATGAGCCATTTATGGCCAAAAAGTAAGGCTATAGCCTTGGTATTTTGGCCAAAAATGACCAAAGTTGAAATTAATTGATTTTGATTGCAGATTGAAAAGTGATGAAAATGAGCCATTTTTGGCCAAAAAGTAAGGCTATAGCCTTGGTATTTTGGCCAAAAATGACTAAAATTGAAATTAATTGATTTTGATTGCAGATTGAAAAGTGATGAAAATGAGCCATTTTTGGCCAAAAAGTAAGGCTATAGCCTTGGTATTTTGGCCAAACATGACCAAAATTGAAATTAATTGATTTTGATTGCAGATTGAAAAGTGATGAAAATGAGCCATTTCTGGCCAAAAAGTAAGGCTATAGCCTTGGTATTTTGGCCAAAAATGACTAAAATTGAAATTAATTGATTTTGATTGCAGATTGAAAAGTGATGAAAATGAGCCATTTTTGGCCAAAAAGTAAGGCTATAGCCTTGGTATTTTGGCCAAAAATGACCAAAGTTGAAATTAATTGATTTTGATTGCAGATTGACAAGTGATGAAAATGAGCCATTTTTGGCCAAAAAGTAAGGCTATAGCCTTGGTAGTTTGGCCAAAAATGACCAAAGTTGAAATTAATTGATATTGATTGCAGATTGAAAAGTGATGACGATGAGCCATTTTTGGCCAAAAAGTAAGGCTATAGCCTTGGTATTTTGGCCAAAAATGACTAAAATTGAAATTAATTGATTTTGATTGCAGATTGAAAAGTGATGAAAATGAGCCATTTATGGCCAAAAAGTAAGGCTATAGCCTTGGTAGTTTGGCCAAAAATGACCAAAATTGAAATTAATTGATTTTGATTGCAGATTGAAAAGTGATGAAAATGAGCCATTTTTGGCCAAAAAGTAAGGCTATAGCCTTGGTATTTTGGCCAAAAATGACCAAAGTTGAAATTAATTGATTTTGATTGCAGATTGAAAAGTGATGAAAATGAGCCATTTGTGGCCAAAAAGTAAGGCTATAGCCTTGGTATTTTGGCCAAAAATGACTAAAATTGAAATTAATTGATTTTGATTGCAGATTGAAAAGTGATGAAAATGAGCCATTTTTGGCCAAAAAGTAAGGCTATAGCCTTGGTATTTTGGCCAAACATGACCAAAATTGAAATTAATTGATTTTGATTGCAGATTGAAAAGTGATGAAAATGAGCCATTTATGGCCAAAAAGTAAGGCTATAGCCTTGGTATTTTGGCCAAAAATGACCAAAGTTGAAATTAATTGATTTTGATTGCAGATTGAAAAGTGATGAAAATGAGCCATTTTTGGCCAAAAAGTAAGGCTATAGCCTTGGTATTTTGGCCAAAAATGACTAAAATTGAAATTAATTGATTTTGATTGCAGATTGAAAAGTGATGAAAATGAGCCATTTTTGGCCAAAAAGTAAGGCTATAGCCTTGGTATTTTGGCCAAACATGACCAAAATTGAAATTAATTGATTTTGATTGCAGATTGAAAAGTGATGAAAATGAGCCATTTCTGGCCAAAAAGTAAGGCTATAGCCTTGGTATTTTGGCCAAAAATGACTAAAATTGAAATTAATTGATTTTGATTGCAGATTGAAAAGTGATGAAAATGAGCCATTTTTGGCCAAAAAGTAAGGCTATAGCCTTGGTATTTTGGCCAAAAATGACCAAAGTTGAAATTAATTGATTTTGATTGCAGATTGACAAGTGATGAAAATGAGCCATGTTTGGCCAAAAAGTAAGGCTATAGCCTTGGTATTTTGGCCAAAAATGACTAAAATTGAAATTAATTGATTTTGATTGCAGATTGAAAAGTGATGAAAATGAGCCAGTTTTGGCCAAAAAGTAAGGCTATAGCCTTGGTATTTTGGCCAAAAATGACCAAAGTTGAAATTAATTGATTTTGATTGCAGATTGAAAAGTGATGAAAATGAGCCATTTCTGGCCAAAAAGTAAGGCTATAGCCTTGGTATTTTGGCCAAAAATGACTAAAATTGAAATTAATTGATTTTGATTGCAGATTGAAAAGTGATGAAAATGAGCCATTTTTGGCCAAAAAGTAAGGCTATAGCCTTGGTATTTTGGCCAAAAATGACCAAAGTTGAAATTAATTGATTTTGATTGCAGATTGACAAGTGATGAAAATGAGCCATGTTTGGCCAAAAAGTAAGGCTATAGCCTTGGTATTTTGGCCAAAAATGACTAAAATTGAAATTAATTGATTTTGATTGCAGATTGAAAAGTGATGAAAATGAGCCAGTTTTGGCCAAAAAGTAAGGCTATAGCCTTGGTATTTTGGCCAAAAATGACCAAAGTTGAAATTAATTGATTTTGATTGCAGATTGAAAAGTGATGAAAATGAGCCATTTTTGGCCAAAAAGTAAGGCTATAGCCTTGGTAGTTTGGCCAAAAATGACCAAAATTGAAATTAATTGATTTTGATTGCAGATTGAAAAGTGATGAAAATGAGCCATTTTTGGCCAAAAGGTAAGGCTATAGCCTTGGTATTTTGGCCAAAAATGACCAAAGTTGAAATTAATTGATTTTGATTGCAGATTGAAAAGTGATGAAAATGAGCCATGTTTGGCCAAAAAGTAAGGCTATAGCCTTGGTATTTTGGCCAAAAATGACCAAAGTTGAAATTAATTGATTTTGATTGCAGATTGAAAAGTGATGAAAATGAGCCATTTTTGGCCAAAAAGTAAGGCTATAGCCTTGGTATTTTGGCCAAAAATGACTAAAATTGAAATTAATTGATTTTGATTGCAGATTGAAAAGTGATGAAAATGAGCCATTTTTGGCCAAAAAGTAAGGCTATAGCCTTGGTATTTTGGCCAACAATGACTAAAATTGAAATTAATTGATTTTGATTGCAGATTGAAAAGTGATGAAACTGAGCCATTTTTGGCCAAACAGTAAGGCTATAGCCTTGGTATTTTGGCCAAACATGACCAAAATTGAAATTAATTGATTTTGATTGCAGATTGAAAAGTGATGAAAATGAGCCATTTTTGGCCAAAAAGTAAGGCTATAGCATTGGTATTTTGGCCAAAAATGACCAAAGTTGAAATTAATTGATTTTGATTGCAGATTGAAAAGTGATGAAAATGAGCCATTTGTGGCCAAAAAGTAAGGCTATAGCCTTGGTATTTTGGCCGAAAATGACCAAAGTTGAAATTAATTGATTTTGATTGCAGATTGAAAAGTGATGAAAATGAGCCATTTTTGGCCAAAAAGTAAGGCTATAGCCTTCGTATTTTGGCCAAACATGACCAAAATTGAAATTAATTGATTTTGATTGGAGATTGAAAAGTGATGAAAATGAGCCATTTTTGGCCAAAAAGTAAGGCTATAGCCTTGGTATTTTGGCCAAAAATGACCAAAATTGAAATTAATTGATTTTGATTGCAGATTGAAAAGTGATGAAAATGAGCCATTTTTGGCCAAAAAGTAAGGCTATAGCCTTGGTATTTTGGCAAAAAATGACCAAAGTTGAAATTAATTTATTTTGATTGCAGATTGAAAAGTGATGAAAATGAGCCATTTTTGGCCAAAAAGTAAGGCTATAGCCTTGGTATTTTGGCCAAAAATGACTAAAATTGAAATTAATTGATTTTGATTGCAGATTGACAAGTGATGAAAATGAGCCATTTTTGGCCAAAAAGTAAGGCTATAGCCTTGGTATTTTAACCAAAAATGACTAAAATTGAAATTAATTGATTTTGATTGCAGATTGAAAAGTGATGAAAATGAGCCATTTGTGACCAAAAAGTAAGGCTATAGCCTTGGTATTTTGGCCAAAAATGACCAAAATTGAAATTAATTGATTTTGATTGCAGATTGAAAAGTGATGAAAATGAGCCATTTGTGGCCAAAAAGTAAGGCTATAGCCTTGGTATTTTGGCCACAAATGACCAAAATTGAAATTAATTGATTGTGATTGCAGATTGACAAGTGATGAAAATGAGCCATTTTTGGCCAAAAAGTAAGGCTATAGCCTTGGTATTTTAACCAAAAATGACTAAAATTGAAATTAATTGATTTTGATTGCAGATTGAAAAGTGATGAAAATAAGCCATTTTTGGCCAAAAAGTAAGGCTATAGCCTTGGTATTTTGGCCAAAAATGACCAAAATTGAAATTAATTGATTTTGATTGCAGATTGAAAAGTGATGAAAATGAGCCATTTGTGGCCAAAAAGTAAGGCTATAGCCTTGGTATTTTGGCCACAAATGACCAAAATTGAAATTAATTGATTGTGATTGCAGATTGACAAGTGATGAAAATGAGCCATTTTTGGCCAAAAAGTAAGGCTATAGCCTTGGTATTTTAACCAAAAATGACTAAAATTGAAATTAATTGATTTTGATTGCAGATTGAAAAGTGATGAAAATAAGCCATTTTTGGCCAAAAAGTAAGGCTATAGCCTTGGTATTTTGGCCAAAACTGACGAAAGTTGAAATTAATTGATTTTGATTGCAGATTGAAAAGTGATGAAAATGAGCCATTTATGGCCAAAAAAGTAAGGCTATAGCCTTGGTATTTTGGCCAAAAATGACCAAAATTGAAATTAATTGAGTTTGATTGCAGATTGAAAAGTGATGAAAATGAGCCATTTTTGGCCAAAAAGTAAGGCTATAGCCTTGGTATTTTGGCCAAAAATGACCAAAATTGAAATTAATTGAGTTTGATTGCAGATTGAAAAGTGATGAAAATGAGCCATTTTTGGCCAAAAAGTAAGGCTATAGCCTTGGTATTTTGGCCAAAAATGACCAAAGTTGAAATTAATTGATTTTGATTGCAGATTGAAAAGTGATGCAAATGAGCCATTTGTGGCCAAAAAGTAAGGCTATAGCCTTGGTATTTTGGCCACAAATGACCAAAATTGAAATTAATTGATTTTGATTGCAGATTGAAAAGTGATGAAAATGAGCCATTTTTGGCCAAAAAGTAAGGCTATAGCCTTGGTAGTTTGGCCAAAAATGACCAAAGTTGAAATTAATTGATATTGATTGCAGATTGAAAAGTGATGACAATGAGCCATTTTTGGCCAAAAAGTAAGGCTATAGCCTTGGTATTTTGGCCAAAAATGACTAAAATTGAAATTAATTGATTTTGATTGCAGATTGAAAAGTGATGAAAATGAGCCATTTATGGCCAAAAAGTAAGGCTATAGCCTTGGTAGTTTGGCCAAAAATGACCAAAATTGAAATTAATTGATTTTGATTGCAGATTGAAAAGTGATGAAAATGAGCCATTTTTGGCCAAAAGGTAAGGCTATAGCCTTGGTATTTTGGCCAAAAATGACCAAAGTTGAAATTAATTGATTTTGATTGCAGATTGAAAAGTGATGAAAATGAGCCATGTTTGGCCAAAAAGTAAGGCTATAGCCTTGGTATTTTGGCCAAAAATGACCAAAGTTGAAATTAATTGATTTTGATTGCAGATTGAAAAGTGATGAAAATGAGCCATTTATGGCCAAAAAGTAAGGCTATAGCCTTGGTAGTTTGGCCAAAAATGACCAAAATTGAAATTAATTGATTTTGATTGCAGATTGAAAAGTGATGAAAATGAGCCATTTTTGGCCAAAAAGTAAGGCTATAGCCTTGGTATTTTGGCCAAAAATGACCAAAGTTGAAATTAATTGATTTTGATTGCAGATTGAAAAGTGATGAAAATGAGCCATTTGTGGCCAAAAAGTAAGGCTATAGCCTTGGTATTTTGGCCAAAAATGACTAAAATTGAAATTAATTGATTTTGATTGCAGATTGAAAAGTGATGAAAATGAGCCATTTTTGGCCAAAAAGTAAGGCTATAGCCTTGGTATTTTGGCCAAACATGACCAAAATTGAAATTAATTGATTTTGATTGCAGATTGAAAAGTGATGAAAATGAGCCATTTATGGCCAAAAAGTAAGGCTATAGCCTTGGTATTTTGGCCAAAAATGACCAAAGTTGAAATTAATTGATTTTGATTGCAGATTGAAAAGTGATGAAAATGAGCCATTTTTGGCCAAAAAGTAAGGCTATAGCCTTGGTATTTTGGCCAAAAATGACTAAAATTGAAATTAATTGATTTTGATTGCAGATTGAAAAGTGATGAAAATGAGCCATTTTTGGCCAAAAAGTAAGGCTATAGCCTTGGTATTTTGGCCAAACATGACCAAAATTGAAATTAATTGATTTTGATTGCAGATTGAAAAGTGATGAAAATGAGCCATTTTTGGCCAAAAAGTAAGGCTATAGCCTTGGTATTTTGGCCAGAAATGACCAAAATTGAAATTAATTGATTTTGATTGCAGATTGAAAAGTGATGAAAATGAGCCATGTTTGGCCAAAAAGTAAGGCTATAGCCTTGGTATTTTGGCCAAAAATGACCAAAATTGAAATTAATTGATTTTGATTGCAGATTGAAAAGTGATGAAAATGAGCCATTTTTGGCCAAAAAGTAAGGCTATAGCCTTGGTATTTTGGCCAAAAATGACCAAAATTGAAATTAATTGAGTTTGATTGCAGATTGAAAAGTGATGAAAATGAGCCATTTTTGGCCAAAAAGTAAGGCTATAGCCTTGGTATTTTGGCCAAAAATGACCAAAGTTGAAATTAATTGATTTTGATTGCAGATTGAAAAGTGATGCAAATGAGCCATTTGTGGCCAAAAAGTAAGGCTATAGCCTTGGTATTTTGGCCACAAATGACCAAAATTGAAATTAATTGATTTTGATTGCAGATTGAAAAGTGATGAAAATGAGCCATTTTTGGCCAAAAAGTAAGGCTATAGCCTTGGTAGTTTGGCCAAAAATGACCAAAGTTGAAATTAATTGATATTGATTGCAGATTGAAAAGTGATGACAATGAGCCATTTTTGGCCAAAAAGTAAGGCTATAGCCTTGGTATTTTGGCCAAAAATGACTAAAATTGAAATTAATTGATTTTGATTGCAGATTGAAAAGTGATGAAAATGAGCCATTTATGGCCAAAAAGTAAGGCTATAGCCTTGGTAGTTTGGCCAAAAATGACCAAAATTGAAATTAATTGATTTTGATTGCAGATTGAAAAGTGATGAAAATGAGCCATTTTTGGCCAAAAGGTAAGGCTATAGCCTTGGTATTTTGGCCAAAAATGACCAAAGTTGAAATTAATTGATTTTGATTGCAGATTGAAAAGTGATGAAAATGAGCCATGTTTGGCCAAAAAGTAAGGCTATAGCCTTGGTATTTTGGCCAAAAATGACCAAAGTTGAAATTAATTGATTTTGATTGCAGATTGAAAAGTGATGAAAATGAGCCATTTATGGCCAAAAAGTAAGGCTATAGCCTTGGTAGTTTGGCCAAAAATGACCAAAATTGAAATTAATTGATTTTGATTGCAGATTGAAAAGTGATGAAAATGAGCCATTTTTGGCCAAAAAGTAAGGCTATAGCATTGGTATTTTGGCCAAAAATGACCAAAGTTGAAATTAATTGATTTTGATTGCAGATTGAAAAGTGATGAAAATGAGCCATTTGTGGCCAAAAAGTAAGGCTATAGCCTTGGTATTTTGGCCAAAAATGACTAAAATTGAAATTAATTGATTTTGATTGCAGATTGAAAAGTGATGAAAATGAGCCATTTTTGGCCAAAAAGTAAGGCTATAGCCTTGGTATTTTGGCCAAACATGACCAAAATTGAAATTAATTGATTTTGATTGCAGATTGAAAAGTGATGAAAATGAGCCATTTATGGCCAAAAAGTAAGGCTATAGCCTTGGTATTTTGGCCAAAAATGACCAAAGTTGAAATTAATTGATTTTGATTGCAGATTGAAAAGTGATGAAAATGAGCCATTTTTGGCCAAAAAGTAAGGCTATAGCCTTGGTATTTTGGCCAAAAATGACTAAAATTGAAATTAATTGATTTTGATTGCAGATTGAAAAGTGATGAAAATGAGCCATTTTTGGCCAAAAAGTAAGGCTATAGCCTTGGTATTTTGGCCAAACATGACCAAAATTGAAATTAATTGATTTTGATTGCAGATTGAAAAGTGATGAAAATGAGCCATTTTTGGCCAAAAAGTAAGGCTATAGCCTTGGTATTTTGGCCAGAAATGACCAAAATTGAAATTAATTGATTTTGATTGCAGATTGAAAAGTGATGAAAATGAGCCATGTTTGGCCAAAAAGTAAGGCTATAGCCTTGGTATTTTGGCCAAAAATGACCAAAATTGAAATTAATTGATGTTGATTGCAGATTGAAAAGTGATGAAAATGAGCCATGTTTGGCCAAAAAGTAAGGCTATAGCCTTGGTAGTTTGGCCAAAACTGACCAAAATTGAAATTAATTGATTTTGATTGCAGATTGAAAAGTGATGAAAATGAGCCATTTTTGGCCAAAAAGTAAGGCTATAGCCTTGGTATTTTGGCCAAACATGACCAAAATTGAAATTAATTGATTTTGATTGCAGATTGAAAAGTGATGAACATGAGCCATTATTGGCCAAAAAGTAAGGCTATAGCCTTGGTATTTTAGCCAAAAATGACCAAAATTGAAATTAATTGATTTTGATTGCAGATTGAAAAGTGATGAAAATGAGCCATTTTTGGCCAAAAAGTAAGGCTATAGCCTTGGTATTTTGGCCAAAACTGACCAAAATTGAAATTAATTGATTTTGATTGCAGATTGAAAAGTGATGAAAATGAGCCATTTTTGGCCAAAAAGTAAGGCTATAGCCTTGGTATTTTGGCCAAACATGACCAAAATTGAAATTAATTGATTTTGATTGCAGATTGAAAAGTGATGAACATGAGCCATTATTGGCCAAAAAGTAAGGCTATAGCCTTGGTATTTTAGCCAAAAATGACCAAAATTGAAATTAATTGATTTTGATTGCAGATTGAAAAGTGATGAAAATGAGCCATGTTTGGCCAAAAAGTAAGGCTATAGCCTTGGTATTTTGGCCAAACATGACCAAAGTTGAAATTAATTGATTTTGATTGCAGATTGAAAAGTGATGAAAATGAGCCATTTTTGGCCAAAAAGTAAGGCTATAGCCTTGGTATTTTGGCCAAAAATGACCAAAATTGAAATTAATTGATTTTGATTGCAGATTGAAAAGTGATGAAAATGAGCCATTTTTGGCCAAAAAGTAAGGCTATAGCCTTGGTATTTTGGCCAAAAATGACCAAAGTTGAAATTAATTGATTTTGATTGCAGATTGAAAAGTGATGAAAATGAGCCATTTTTGGCCAAAAAGTAAGGCTATAGCCTTGGTATTTTGGCCAAAACTGACCAAAATTGAAATTAATTGATTTTGATTGCAGATTGAAAAGTGATGAAAATGAGCCATTTTTGGCCAAAAAGTAAGGCTATAGCCTTGGTATTTTGGCCAAAAATGACCAAAATTGAAATTAATTGATTTTGATTGCAGATTGAAAAGTGATGAAAATGAGCCATTTTTGGCCAAAAAGTAAGGCTATAGCCTTGGTATTTTGGCCACAAATGACCAAAGTTGAAATTAATTGATTTTGATTGCAGATTGAAAAGTGATGAAAATGAGCCATTTATGGCCAAAAAGTAAGGCTATAGCCTTGGTATTTTGGCCAAAAATGACTAAAATTGAAATTAATTGATTTTGATTGCAGATTGAAAAGTGATGAAAATGAGCCATTTTTGGCCAAAAAGCAAGGCTATAGCCTTGGTATTTTGGCCAAAACTGACCAAAATTGAAATTAATTGATTTTGATTGCAGATTGAAAAGTGATGAAAATGAGCCATTTTTGGCCAAAAAGTAAGGCTATAGCCTTGGTATTTTGGCCAAAAATGACCAAAATTGACATTAATTGATTTTGATTGCAGATTGAAAAGTGATGAAAATGAGCCATTTTTGGCCAAAAAGTAAGGCTATAGCCTTGGTATTTTGGCCAAAACTGACCAAAATTGAAATTAATTGATTTTGATTGCAGATTGAAAAGTGATGAAACTGAGCCATTTTTGGCCAAAAAGTAAGGCTATAGCCTTGGTATTTTGGCCAAAAATGACCAAAGTTGAAATTAATTGATTTTGATTGCAGATTGAAAAGTGATGAAAATGAGCCATTTTTGGCCAAAAAGTAAGGCTATAGCCTTGGTATTTTGGCCAAAAATGACCAAACTTGAAATTAATTGATTTTGACTGCAGATTGAAAAGTGATGAAAATGAGCCATTTTTGGCCAAAAAGTAAGGCTATAGCCTTGGTATTTTGGCCAAAAATGACCAAAGTTGAAATTAATTGATTTTGATTGCAGATTGAAAAGTGATGAAAATGAGCCATGTTTGGCCAAAAAGTAAGGCTATAGCCTTGGTATTTTGGCCAAAAATGACTAAAATTGAAATTAATTGATTTTGATTGAAGATTGAAAAGTGATGAAAATGAGCCATTTATGGCCAAAAAGTAAGGCTATAGCCTTGGTATTTTGGCCAAAAATGACCAAAATTGAAATTAATTGATTTTGATTGCAGATTGAAAAGTGATGAAAATGAGCCATTTTTGGCCAAAAAGTAAGGCTATAGCCTTGGTATTTTGGCCAAAAATGACCAAAATTGAAATTAATTGATTTTGATTGCAGATTGAAAAGTGATGAAAATGAGCCATGTTTGGCCAAAAAGTAAGGCTATAGCCTTGGTATTTTGGCCAAAAATGACCAAAATTGAAATTAATTGATTTTGATTGCAGATTGAAAATTGATGAAAATGAGCCATGTTTGGCCAAAAAGTAAGGCTATAGCCTTGGTATTTTGGCCAAAAATGACCAAAATTGAAATTAATTGATTTTGATTGCAGATTGAAAAGTGATGAAAATGAGGCATTTTTGGCCAAAAAGTAAGGCTATAGCCTTGGTATTTTGGCCAAAAATGACCAAAATTGAAATTAATTGATTTTGATTGCAGATTGAAAAGTGATGAAAATGAGCCATTTTTGGCCAAAATGTAAGGCTATAGCCTTGGTATTTTGGCCAAAAATGACCAAAGTTGAAATTAATTGATTTTGATTGCAGATTGAAAAGTGATGAAAATGAGCCATTTTTGGCCAAAAAGTAAGGCTATAGCATTGGTATTTTGGCCAAAAATGACCAAAGTTGAAATTAATTGATTTTGATTGCAGATTGAAAAGTGATGAAAATGAGCCATTTGTGGCCAAAAAGTAAGGCTATAGCCTTGGTATTTTGGCCAAAAATGACCAAAATTGAAATTAATTGAGTTTGATTGCAGATTGAAAAGTGATGAAAATGAGCCATTTTTGGCCAAAAAGTAAGGCTATAGCCTTCGTATTTTGGCCAAAAATGACCAAAATTGAAATTAATTGATTTTGATTGCAGATTGAAAAGTGATGAAAATGAGCCATTTTTGGCCAAAAAGTAAGGCTATAGCCTTGGTATTTTGGCCAAAAATGACCAAAATTGAAATTAATTGATTTTGATTGCAGATTGAAAAGTGATGAAACTGAGCCATTTTTGGCCAAAAAGTAAGGCTATAGCCTTGGTATTTTGGCCAAAAATGACCAAAGTTGAAATTAATTTATTTTGATTGCAGATTGAAAAGTGATGAAAATGAGCCATTTTTGGCCAAAAAGTAAGGCTATAGCCTTGGTATTTTGGCCAAAAATGACTAAAATTGAAATTAATTGATTTTGATTGCAGATTGACAAGTGATGAAAATGAGCCATTTTTGGCCAAAAAGTAAGGCTATAGCCTTGGTATTTTAACCAAAAATGACTAAAATTGAAATTAATTGATTTTGATTGCAGATTGAAAAGTGATGAAAATGAGCCATTTTTGGCCAAAAAGTAAGGCTATAGCCTTGGTATTGTGGCCAAAAATGACCAAAGTTGAAATTAATTGATTTTGATTGCAGATTGAAAAGTGATGAAAATGAGCCATTTGTGGCCAAAAAGTAAGGCTATAGCCTTGGTATTTTGGCCACAAATGACCAAAATTGAAATTAATTGATTTTGATTGCAGATTGACAAGTGATGAAAATGAGCCATTTTTGGCCAAAAAGTAAGGCTATAGCCTTGGTATTTTAACCAACAATGACTAAAATTGAAATTAATTGATTTTGATTGCAGATTGAAAAGTGATGAAAATAAGCCATTTTTGGCCAAAAAGTAAGGCTATAGCCTTGGTATTTTGGCCAAAACTGACGAAAGTTGAAATTAATTGATTTTGATTGCAGATTGAAAAGTGATGAAAATGAGCCATTTTTGGCCAAAAAGTAAGGCTATAGCCTTGGTATTTTGGCCAAAAATGACCAAAATTGAAATTAATTGATTTTGATTGCAGATTGAAAAGTGATGAAAATGAGCCATTTTTGGCCAAAAAGTAAGGCTATAGCCTTGGTATTTTGGCCAAAAATGACCAAAGTTGAAATTAATTGATTTTGATTGCAGATTGAAAAGTGATGAAAATGAGCCATTTTTGGCCAAAAAGTAAGGCTATAGCCTTGGTATTTTGGCCAAAAATGACTAAAATTGAAATTAATTGATTTTGATTGCAGATTGAAAAGTGATGAAAATGAGCCATTTTTGGCCAAAAAGTAAGGCTATAGCCTTGGTAGTTTGGCCAAAAATGACCAAAATTGAAATTAATTGATTTTGATTGCAGATTGAAAAGTGATGAAAATGAGCCATTTTTGGCCAAAAAGTAAGGCTATAGCCTTGGTATTTTGGCCAAACATGACCAAAGTTGAAATTAATTGATTTTGATTGCAGATTGAAAAGTGATGAAAATGAGCCATTTTTGGCCAAAAAGTAAGGCTATAGCCTTGGTATTTTGGCCAAAAATGACCAAAATTGAAATTAATTGATTTTGATTGCAGATTGAAAAGTGATGAAAATGAGCCATTTTTGGCCAAAAAGTAAGGCTATAGCCTTGGTATTTTGGCCAAAAATGACCAAAATTGAAATTAATTGATTTTGATTGCAGATTGAAAAGTGATGAAAATGAGCCATTTTTGGCCAAAAAGTAAGGCTATAGCCTTGGTATTTTGGCCAAAAATGACCAAAATTGAAATTAATTGATTTTGATTGCAGATTGAAAAGTGATGAAAATGAGCCATTTTTGGCCAAAAAGTAAGGCTATAGCCTTGGTATTTTGGCCAAAACTGACCAAAATTGAAATTAATTGATTTTGATTGCAGATTGAAAAGTGATGAAAATGAGCCATTTTTGGCCAAAACGTAAGGCTATAGCCTTGGTATTTTGGCCAAAAATGACCACAATTGAAATTAATTGATTTTGATTGCAGATTGAAAAGTGATGAAAATGAGCCATTTTTGGCCAAAAAGTAAGGCTATAGCCTTGGTATTTTGGCCAAAAATGACCAAAGTTGAAATTAATTGATTTTGATTGCAGATTGAAAAGTGATGAAAATGAGCCATTTTTGGCCAAAAAGTAAGGCTATAGCCTTGGTATTTTGGCCAAAACTGACCAAAATTGAAATTAATTGATTTTGATTGCAGATTGAAAAGTGATGAAAATGAGCCATTTGTGGCCAAAAAGTAAGGCTATAGCCTTGGTATTTTGGCCAAAAATGACCAAAATTGAAATTAATTGATTTTGATTGCAGATTGAAAAGTGATGAAAATGAGCCATTTTTGGCCAAAAAGTAAGGCTATAGCCTTGGTATTTTGGCCAAAAATGACCAAAATTGAAATTAATTGATTTTGATTGCAGATTGAAAAGTGATGAAAATGAGCCATTTTTGGCCAAAAAGTAAGGCTATAGCCTTGGTATTTTGGCCAAAAATGACCAAAATTGAAATTAATTGATTTTGATTGCAGATTGAAAAGTGATGAAAATGAGCCATTTTTGGCCAAAAAGTAAGGCTATAGCCTTGGTATTTTGGCCAAAAATGACCAAAATTGAAATTAATTGATTTTGATTGCAGATTGAAAAGTGATGAAAATGAGCCATTTTTGGCCAAAACGTAAGGCTATAGCCTTGGTATTTTGGCCAAAAATGACCACAATTGAAATTAATTGATTTTGATTGCAGATTGAAAAGTGATGAAAATGAGCCATTTTTGGCCAAAAAGTAAGGCTATAGCCTTGGTATTTTGGCCAAAAATGACCAAAGTTGAAATTAATTGATTTTGATTGCAGATTGAAAAGTGATGAAAATGAGCCATTTTTGGCCAAAAAGTAAGGCTATAGCCTTGGTATTTTGGCCAAAACTGACCAAAATTGAAATTAATTGATTTTGATTGCAGATTGAAAAGTGATGAAAATGAGCCATTTTTGGCCAAAAAGTAAGGCTATAGCCTTGGTAGTTTGGCCAAAAATGACTAAAATTGAAATTAATTGATTTTGATTGCAGATTGAAAAGTGATGAAAATGAGCCATTTTTGGCCAAAAAGTAAGGCTATAGCCTTGGTATTATGACCAAAACTGACCAAAGTTGAAATTAATTGATTTTGATTGCAGATTGAAAAGTGATGAAAATGAGCCATTTTTGGCCAAAAAGTAAGGCTATAGCCTTGGTATTTTGGCCAAAAATGACCAAAATTGAAATTAATTGATGTTGATTGCAGATTGAAAAGTGATGAAAATGAGCCATTTTTGGCCAAAAAGTAAGGCTATAGCCTTGGTATTTTGGCCAAAAATGACCAAAATTGAAATTAATTGATTTTGATTGCAGATTGAAAAGTGATGAAAATGAGCCATTTTTGGCCAAAAAGTAAGGCTATAGCCTTGGTATTTTGGCCAAAAATGACCAAAATTGAAATTAATTGATTTTGATTGCAGATTGAAAAGTGATGAAAATGAGCCATTTTTGGCCAAAAAGTAAGGCTATAGCCTTGGTATTTTGGCCAAAAATGACCAAAATTGAAATTAATTGATTTTGATTGCAGATTGAAAAGTGATGAAAATGAGCCATTTTTGGCCAAAAAGTAAGGCTATAGCCTTGGTATTTTGGCCACAAATGACCAAAGTTGAAATTAATTGATTTTGATTGCAGATTGAAAAGTGATGAAAATGAGCCATTTATGGCCAAAAAGTAAGGCTATAGCCTTGGTATTTTGGCCAAAAATGACCAAAATTGAAATTAATTGATTTTGATTGCAGATTGAAAAGTGATGAAAATGAGCCATTTTTGGCCAAAAAGTAAGGCTATAGCCTTGGTATTTTGGCCAAAAATGACCAAAATTGACATTAATTGATTTTGATTGCAGATTGAAAAGTGATGAAAATGAGCCATTTTTGGCCAAAAAGTAAGGCTATAGCCTTGGTATTTTGGCCAAAAATGACCAAAATTGAAATTAATTGATTTTGATTGCAGATTGAAAAGTGATGAAACTGAGCCATTTTTGGCCAAAAAGTAAGGCTATAGCCTTGGTATTTTGGCCAAAAATGACCAAAGTTGAAATTAATTGATTTTGATTGCAGATTGAAAAGTGATGAAAATGAGCCATTTTTGGCCAAAAAGTAAGGCTATAGCCTTGGTATTTTGGCCAAAAATGACCAAACTTGAAATTAATTGATTTTGACTGCAGATTGAAAAGTGATGAAAATGAGCCATTTTTGGCCAAAAAGTAAGGCTATAGCCTTGGTATTTTGGCCAAAAATGACCAAAGTTGAAATTAATTGATTTTGATTGCAGATTGAAAAGTGATGAAAATGAGCCATGTTTGGCCAAAAAGTAAGGCTATAGCCTTGGTATTTTGGCCAAAAATGACTAAAATTGAAATTAATTGATTTTGATTGAAGATTGAAAAGTGATGAAAATGAGCCATGTTTGGCCAAAAAGTAAGGCTATAGCCTTGGTATTTTGGCCAAAAATGACCAAAATTGAAATTAATTGATTTTGATTGCAGATTGAAAATTGATGAAAATGAGCCATGTTTGGCCAAAAAGTAAGGCTATAGCCTTGGTATTTTGGCCAAAAATGACCAAAATTGAAAT
The DNA here is from genome assembly GCA_964019165.1 of Mastigias papua. Lineage (NCBI taxonomy): Eukaryota > Metazoa > Cnidaria > Scyphozoa > Rhizostomeae > Mastigiidae > Mastigias > Mastigias papua. Next base: position 15,458,853 of record OZ025274.1, read on the forward strand.
TAATTGATTTTGATTGCAGATTGAAAAGTGATGAAAATGAGGCATTTTTGGCCAAAAAGTAAGGCTATAGCCTTGGTATTTTGGCCAAAAATGACCAAAATTGAAATTAATTGATTTTGATTGCAGATTGAAAAGTGATGAAACTGAGCCATTTTTGGCCAAAAAGTAAGGCTATAGCCTTGGTAGTTTGGCCAAAAATGACCAAAATTGAAATTAATTGAGTTTGATTGCAGATTGACAAGTGATGAAAATGAGCCATGTTTGGCCAAAAAGTAAGGCTATAGCCTTGGTATTTTGGCCAAAAATGACCAAAGTTGAAATTAATTGATTTTGATTGCAGATTGAAAAGTGATGAAAATGAGCCATTTTTGACCAAAAAGTAAGGCTATAGCCTTGGTATTTTGGCCAAAAATGACCAAAATTGAAATTAATTGATTTTGATTGCAGATTGAAAAGTGATGAAAATGAGCCATTTTTGGCCAAAAAGTAAGGCTATAGCCTTGGTATTTTGGCCAAAAATGACCAAAATTGAAATTAATTGATTTTGATTGCAGATTGAAAAGTGATGAGAATGAGCCATTTTTGGCCAAAAAGTAAGGCTATAGCCTTGGTATTTTGGCCAAAAATGACCAAAATTGAAATTAATTGATTTTGATTGCAGATTGAAAAGTGATGAGAATGAGCCATTTTTGGCCAAAAAGTAAGGCTATAGCCTTGGTATTTTGGCCAAAAATGACCAAAATTGAAATTAATTGATTTTGATTGCAGATTGAAAAGTGATGAAAATGAGCCAATTGTGGCCAAAAAGTAAGGCTGTAAGTTGGATATGTAAAGTGAAGGAGGTGTATGCAAGAGTCAAAAAATTATGATAACCAAGGTGCTTTTTGGAGATAGGAAAGCGACAGCTATTGTGAAGTAAATCAATGTGTAGTTGGGTGGGTGTATGGCGATGGCTAGAGGAATGGATAGTTAATGTGGTAACCTGATGAAGGAAGTAGGGCTAGTTGTATGTAACGAGAGAGAAGGAGTCACGGGACTAATAGTTGTGCAACATACTAAAATATAGATGGATAGTAATATCTAAATAACAGAAACCAAAGTAAACTGAAGAAATTATTATATTTCACTACAGCACGAAAAAGCGGTACCATGTTTTAACCATACTCAAAAGCTTTTTTCGTCCGACACTCGTCAGAGTATGAAACGTCGGATAACGACCGAAAGGTGAACCGAAAGTTATAGCCAGATGCGGGTACACATGATATGATGAATAATGTGATATGGTGAATAATGAATAATTATTCATCATATCACGTGTACCCGCATATCTGGCTATAAATTTCGGTTCACCTTTCGGTCGTTATCCGACGTTTCATACTCTGACGAGTGTCGGACGAAAAAAGCTTTTCAGTATGGTTAAAACATTGTACCACTTTTTCGTGCTGTAGTGAAGTTCTGTAGTACCAACAGACTTTTCACAAATTACTGTATATGTACAATTTGATCTTCATTACAGAGATGTGTTGCACACTTGAAAAATAATATAATTTTTCCAAATTAGGAGATACCTCTAGAATTATCAACAAGAATTAAAAATCGTCTAATTTTGTTGTCCATCCAATTCTACAAAATTCAGGCTATATGACTATGTACAACTGCCTGTCAGCTTGCTTCTACCTGCTTTAAGAAACTGCTATAAACATTATACTAAGGTAAGTCTTGGTCCTTGTAACCAGCCTTAACCTATGTGGTCTATATTGGTAATGTCAGACTGTCCAAACATGTCCATCAATCCAGCCGTCAGATATAACGCAGTCCTTCGTATTCTTCATGAAAATTAAAATTTATTTACAATGTGAGGAAAAGAATGTCAATTTTGCTTTCAAGAGGAGTTTATAGCAACAGTGAGATAAAAAGTTTATTTCATCTCGTTGTTTCAGGCATTTCTACCTGGGGTCTTCTATCAAACGTGCTTTGTGCTCCTGCAAGATCTCTAGGACATGATCCAAATCTTGGCTGTTGACCTAAAAAAGATACGGCTCGTGACTGGAAGTCTCTCCCATAGGGATAGTTGCTTGAGCGCCGCAGTCAAATAAGCGCCGCACTTTTTGACTAATATAAGCAAATAAGCGCCGCAATCGAATATGCGCTGCGGCGCCTATTTGACGACTTACAATAAATACACTAAGAATGATTTTCAGCGACAACCCATCAAAACAGTAAATAACAATATCGGTATTTCTTCGCGAAGGTGAAATGTCATCTTATATTCTTATAATGACACTGACCGATTGACTGACATTGAATTTAATAAGTATATACATTTCTGTTTTGTGTCAGGTTTCAAAAATTGAGTTCTTTCCCTCAAAATGAGCAGAATAGCCTTGATAGAAACAAATCTCCTGCCGTTAAATTTTGCTAAAGCAAAAGTCGTAGCGATCGCTTTCAAATATTATTTAGTTCTAGTTACACGCTAGAACATCAGGGTCTTTTTTAGCATACAAACTGGGGGGCAAATGCCCCCCAGTTCTCAACTTTGCCCCCCGAGTGACGAGGTTTTGACCCCAGAAAAATATCCCTTTTTGTATAGGTTCTCAGCTATGTTGTCAAACAACTACTGCTTTCATCGTGTTTCAATGAATGGGACCCCTCGAGTTTCATCGGCAAAAGAATGAAACACAATAACATTTTTGCACAACATTAGGAAACAGCGTAATACACGAACAGTACACTATTGTAACAATTACAAAACTAGAGATTTCATCTCCAAATTTTTTTACGTCAATACTTGACATTTATGAAGATTGTTTCAATATATCACAGCTGTGAATGACACAGTCTTGATATTTGCCTGGAATTAATCATATTTCCTTAGCTTGCTTTCCTAGCATTACGTCCCTTTTTGAGAGTTTGCCCCCAAGTAAAAATACGTTTAAAAGGCTATGTAGAACATTTAACCGTTCTTTGAAATAATATGTGAAATAAGCGCCGCAGTCGAACAACCGTCGTACCTGGAAGCCTAAGAACTGTATTAAGCGCCGCGGCGCTTAATCGATCATTTACGGTATTTTAAATGCGAATGCAGTATTGAAAACAAGTTCTACATTTTATCAAGCACACAAATTTACGATGAATGATTACCAGTACTGCAGGAATCTTAATCGCACTCTTTATCAAGATTGCTGAAAAAATATCTGAATCGCACTCTTTATCAAGTTTGCTGAGAAAATATCTGAATTTCTCTAATTAATGAGTTTATTGAGCCTCTACTTCCGATTGACAAATTGCCAATTTTTCGCATCTCATAATTAGACCAATTTTTCGCATCTCATAATTAGAAGCTCTATGCTTCTCTGAAGTTGGAGAAATAGACAAGTAAAGAAGGGCTTCAGCTACGAGGGAATTCTGTCATCTCTACGGGGACTAGCGCTGAGCTGACAGAAAAATTCCCGGGAGCTCCCTCGTAGTTGCGACCTTGAAAAAAGCTCCTGCATACATTTGGCACACAATAACACGCTGGACATACTGACTGAAAGAGCAAGGAAGCTCCTAAAATGTAAATTGAAAGAATTGGCTTTCATTCAAACGTAGCTTCCTCTAATTCTTTACCCAATGTGGGCATAGACTGGTTATTCCAAAACAATACTATTGAAGCTAGCCATTCTTCATTGGCACGTCACCATCCACAACTACACCAGAGAGCGGATATCCTATTTATGATGATGAGATCATCACTAGAAACAATCAGCGTGCTTCATCAATGTGTGCCTTTTTAAGAGCAATTTAGTTGATGCCATATAGTTTCAGTTGCACACAGTTCGAGAATAATTTGGATCAACAGAGCAACAGAGGGCTAAAATCTTGATTGGCTGCTAGCACGACCCCCAATTTGGGAATCCCCAACTACTTATCAAAGCGGAACTCGACGTACAGAGTCGAGAGGGAACTATGGGGGAACCAAGTTCTAACTCCATTTGGTTTAAGTCAATTTCTTGCACTTTCAATGTACACCAATATGAATCTCGAGCAACTTCATTACATCGCACAAGAAACAACGCATTCAATTTAACTGACAGAAAAATATCCAAATTGCACCGTTAATTGATGGAGAGAAGATGAAGTAAAAAGTGCAGACTGAAATTTCACACATGAAAGAAGTGTACAGATCTTACTGGCGGTAGAGTAGTTGAGAAGGGTCCTGCTTTGCCTAACTTTTTTTATTTCTATCCCTGACTTCACTGCACAACAAAAAATGAACGAATATAAAAATACTCGTAAAGCAAGTTTGTGAGACATACCAAAGTATGGCCATATTTGTATGTACTGATGTAGTAAGTTGATAGGCCTGCTTGGGCCAACGGTTCCGCGACACGTGCAACAACCCCATAAGTTTCTGAAATTAAAGATATGATGAGGTATCAGTAAGATGCCAAGACAAACCTTTCAACGTCATTTTGGATAAATACAACAAGACACAAACTTCACCTTTGAAAAGATGCAGTCAACTGATTCACAGAAGGGGATCTTCTGTTTTAACATATCTCTTGCTGGAATTTGATACAAGCCAGGAAAAATATGAATAAGCATAGAAGAAAGAGATGGTAGGGAGCAGCTGAGGAGGTCACTGAGGAGGCAGCTGAGAAGGATGCTGAGAAAGATGCTGAGGAGACAGCTGAGGAGAAAGCTGAGGAGTATGAAGAGGAGAAAGCTGAGGAGGATGCTGAGGAGAAAGCTGAAGAGGATGCTGACGAGGATGCTGACGAGAAAGCTGAGGAGGATGCTGAGGAGGATGCTGAGGAGAAAGCTGAGGAGGATGCTGAGGAGAAAGCTGAGGAGAAAGCTGAGGAGGATGCTAAGGAGAAAGCTGAGGAGGATGCTGAGGAGAAAGCTGAGGAGGATGCTGAGGAGAAAGCTGAGGAGGATGCTGGGGAGAAAGCTGAGGAGGATGCTGAGGAGAAAGCTGAGGAGAAAGCTGAAAAGGATGCTAAGGAGAAAGCTGAGGAGGATGCTGAGGAGAAAGCTGAGGAGGGTGCTGAGCGAAAATGAGGGAATCTAACTAGTTACAAAAGACCTGACTAACATTAGCGCTCGAATGACAGCCAAAATCGCTGATGACGTTAAGGTGCTTATGTCACTTCACGAATTTATGTATGAATTCCTTACAGGAGAAAGCGTATAAGGCCAGTGCACTAATGAAAAGTATTCTGCGGTAGAAACGAATTAAGAGCAAATTAGAATATCTTGACATACCAAAATCGAACGGAACATCGCCAATGTTGATCATGCGCCATGTGTCACTTTCAGATGACGTGTGCAGGGCGTTCCTTGGAAACCTGATAAGAGAAAAGTGAATGACAGAATATATCAATAAATTAGATGTTCTCTAATAATGAATAGGAATCTTGCAAATGATGCAAGTTGTTTCATGGGACTTCAGGTTCTATGAGATTCATTCATATTTGCATACAAATATCACTAATAAAATTTGAACACTTGGAGAATAAAACGAGTTTTTGAGGATTGCAGGTGCAAATTAATACCAGACATTCTACTGAAATAAAGGGCATATATGAAATTAAAAAATGGTAAGGCAAATCCAGAAAACATCACACAGTTATGTCTCATGGTCAAGCAATATCGGTCGTAAACTCTTTTAAATATCCATTGATCTCTTAAATCACTGAAATTCTCGAGTTTGCGGTAACATTGACGAACCAAACCTAACTATCTTAGCATAATTTTGGCAACTATGATCGAATAACTTGCACAAAGGTTTGGCGTTATGGTTGCTCTGGTTATCAATTTTGAAAAGTTTTCAAAGGTTATTTACGAAACATACCGGGGGGCCCACGGGGGTTATTCTAAATTATGTTTGCTGGGTTTTCTTGTAATAGGGACAAGGCAAATGAAGTTCAAAGTTAAAATCAATGGTTTTGGAAAAATTTTTAGATGCAAATTAAAGGAACAGAGTGAGTTAAGTTCAGTTTAGCAGAAGGTTTTCTATCACGCGAATTCCAAATCACAACATAAAAAACAGACCCATTTTTGCTGCCATTGTTGTTGTGTAGTGCATATTGTGGAAAGCAAAGAGAAACCACTAATTTCTACGAGAGCTGGTGCATCATCTTTCAATCAATCCTCCGAACTCAATCTACCCATTAGTCTTCTCTAATCCTCTGTCTCTATAGTATATTACCTAATTCTGTACAATACACGAGGCCTGGCACTAACTACGACTGCTGACCAATTGGGCTTGCCTTTACAACAATTCTCATTTGGAATGAGGACCCATTTTTAACGGCGGTATTCACTGGCCAAGAAACAAGATAGTTTCTCAAAAATTTGATATTCAACTAGAGTTGTAAATTTTGAATAGAAAAACCCCTGAAACATACCTGGATAAACCGTGGCTATCGAGAACCATCGAAATATTTCCCTCAATCATCGAATAGTGGAAAAAATGGTCAGGTTTAGCTTTGCTGAAAAAAGATGCGAAATTTATCATGGATATTAGTCTGGAACAAACATGCAGATATTAACGTAACCAGCAAAATGATAAATACGTGTGGGCACTACTGTTGAGAGGGGGGTAGCCGGGTTAAATTTCCGAGTCCCTGAGTCCGACAAAGGCGCGGGAAACGTTTCTAATGAAGGATAACTATAATTAATGCAATTGATAGAAATATTTATGATATTATTAGGTGTAGAGTTTGGGTCAATAATTTTCCACGACTTAGGTGTCCTCTTCATTAACTTTCATTGTAAATTTTTCCTAGATCTATGCCTTGGTGGATAATCATACATAAATATACACAACAGATGCTCTCAAGTATAGCTATGTGGCGCAATCCCTGTAAATGACACGTTTTCAGTGTCGTAAATTCTACTACCCTATATCCCTCACCCCAGATAGACAGGGCACACTACCTCCCAAACATAAAGTCAGCGTACAAGGACCCATTTTGCTTCTTAACCCCGGGTGCCGAGCTGGTTCTCGACGGTCCTGCATGTGAGGTAATGCGGGCAAAGAATTGCTTAAGAAGAGTGGGAAATAGCAAGATAAATTAAGTTTCCGCAGAGGCGCAGTAAGTATCTGAAAGGTGGAGGGAGCGTAGGAGTTTGAGGGGTACTTAAGCTACACCCACACATGAACAGCCACACCAATCAATAAATTTTTTTAGAAAATAAAGACGGGCAGGGAGGGTGCAGGTAAGATAATACAGAGTGAAAAACTTGATTTGTTTCAAAATAAACAAAGCGGGACACTCCGTGACTTTGCTCGGGCGCTCCCTAATAGTTTTGACTCTATACACAGTGTATATTTTCCAATCTGATGGCACTTCTTTCACTATTTGCAGGCATTTGGCGCACGTGTGCCTGATACCTCCTAAACGGCTTCTACGCCTATGCGAGAGCAATATACGTTGCATAGAATATGCAAGCTATCATTACCTTGAATAAAAAATCAGTTCAAGTAGGATTTGAAGAACATTTCCGAATAGCTCCGAATTCAAGCCAGCAATGTGATAGGACTCAGGGCTGACCAATGATGTCACGTCGGGTCGACTTTTCGCTGTGAAAATAACAGGATTCTAGACAAATATACAACTTTGCGAGGAAAAATTTACAAGTTGCACAGGGAATATGCATAAGATGAGATGCAGATAAATTCAATTTGAAATTAACTAAGTAAAATCAAAGGAAGATGGTATCTAAGGACGATGGTGCCCAAGTAAGACGGTCTCAAAGCAAGATGGCGCCTGAATAATAACGGTAAATCATACCTGATTCACAGAAAAAACTCTCCTCTGCGATGACATTTCCTCCTGGGTTTATAATGATCTTCTCATGTTCGTCATAGACATTAAAATGAACAGATAAACACAAGACAACATCTTTGAGAACCGATGCTTGTACCTTAGAATAAAATAAATCGAAGATATTTGCATACAACAAAATACTTCAAAAATCTGTCTCTGTGCGAAAAATTTTTATAAACTGGAAACTAAATACAAATTGCATCAGTCTCTCAAATGTTTTAAACTAAAATTCCATTACTCGTAACACAGTTGCCATGTTGTTGTAGGATATTTAAGAAACTTAAGAAACACCCAAGAAACATTTAAGGCTGGATTTGACAAAATATTGAGAAACATCCAGGCTGAAGGGAGAAAGTTTGCTTCTGATTAAAAAACTGTGCAGTCCGTTAAAACTATTCCGTACTATTTGACGAGCTATCAAATCCAAAAAGTGCTCTTGTTTCTAATCTTGAAACATTTTATTTTGCCATTCCTACTAAATAGCTTTATACACTTCTATAGATCATATTTAGGATTCACCATATTTTTAATGAATAAATGAATGAATGAATGAATGGATGAATGAATGACTGGAAGTCCTCTTGGGAAATGAATGAATGACAAAATAGCAGTCAACAATAGTAAATAAGACCCATGTAAACCGGAGATACTTGGAGAAAAGGGCAAGAGATCATCGAGAGGCCAAGTACAATCATTTGACAGCCACTTTACAATATCAAAAAATTACACATCTAAGTTGACTTTGGCAGACAAGGTATGTGTCTCCCATTACCGAGACAATGGTATAACTCAACATCAAGAATAAGGCTACAGTAGATGAACAGATAATCATAAACTAACCAAAATATAATCTGATTGATATGTCGATAGAACTAAGACTGAAATCCCTTTATCTGCAAGAGGGCAAATAACATTCTGTGCAATTTTGCTGACACCAACAAGTTCAGTTGCCCCCGTTTCTCCGACAGATACTTCCAGAGCCCTCCAAGGGTCGTTTGATTTTTGAAGTTTATCATGCTTTGGAAACTCTAAAAGATAGAACAATAAAATATTGATTAAAGCTACAAATGAACTATAAGTTGCACTGAAAATAGAATGAAGACAACAATAAACACACAACAGAAACAAAAACCTCTTTCTAAAATACAAAATGTCAAAGTTTGGCTTTTAAGCGCACAAACTACAATTTCAGGGGCTGTAGCCGGGTGATTCTGGTAAGGCTGAAGAGAACGTGGCCAAAGTTTTACTGAGGAACGAAGAAGGGAGAATCGCCAAATGTTTGGGGGAGATGGGGAAAATCCCAAACTTCAAAGGGAGGTGAGATATTTCGCTAAATTTCTACTGCAAAAGAGAGATTTATACCCATTTCAAACTCCCTTAAAAGTGAGGGTGACATCTAGCTATTCTATCTATCTATCTCATGATACTTTACATTGACCTATAAATAGGTATTACATACAATGGTTAGTATGTTAGCAAAGTTGAGTTAATCAACAAAAAACAGTAAGTAAATAAATAAAATGAAATAAAGCACGAATAAGATAAATAATTGTTTTGGCAGTGTGACCCCATGAAGAGCTTCAATTAGGCTTATTGGTCGTGTGCAATGTGTTTGAAAATCATGAGGACAAAGATGGGCTATAAATTCGATTTATGAAAATACCTTCAAAGTTCTCTCTTGTTGTTATAATCGTGTAGTCTTCGCATGTTTCAGTGACACTAAAGAACTCTGGTCTGCGAATGGAGTTTATTTGTTATCTAAATGAACAAGCTAAACACTTCAAAGTGGCTTAAAAGAAAAAGATGAAACACGGATAGGTGAGAAGTAAGAAGAGCTTGATGATCAGTGAGAGTGGACCAAGCACATGCTAAATGTGCAATGCGAGTGTGGGGTAAGGAGGTGCATGAAATGTCAGTAAAAGACGCGGGATAAGGAGGAGCATGGTAAGAGATCTGGATTGTGTGTGTCGGGGCATACAGCTGGGCAACACGTAAGGGATCATAACAACTGCATGGCCTCTACCTGTCCTATGAGTATGCCATTTGCAACGCTTAATAAAAGTATCCCAACGGGAATACTCGAGGTTGTAAACAACAGGTCTCCAATACTTATGCCTCAGTTACGATCTACTATCGCTCTTGGTAAATTTTCAGGCTGTGGATAGCTGCAAGTAAACCACATTAGAGGCTTTTATCTTTACTAATTTTCATAAAGGATGTGGCTGCCGGACATTAGATAGCAAAATGATAAAAATAACAAGAGAGCGAAATGGTGGAGAAAGAAGACATTAGCTAACCGCAAAGGTTGACGACAACCGATGAGGGTTTCTACGTCAATGTTGCTATGAACCTCAGATATTTCGAAAGTACATAAACAAATAGAGAAAACATGGAAAGAAATGCTGAATGAAATAACAGTTGTTTCACACCCATAAATCCAATACAATTTTACCCACTGTAGCTAAACTACTTTGATTCTCTCAAGAAAATATTAATATAGAATGGCTCCTCGTTAGATGTTCACAAGTGAACTTCCAGGTAACGTGGCACTTGGTCAGTCAATCAATTTGTAAGTTTAAAAGCTACAGTCTGTTTGGCAATATCATACCAGACAGTAATAAATTTACGTTTAACCTAGCAGATACTATGACAACTTAAAGTATGTGTATTCTATCAACCACATAGTAGGTACAAGTTGGTTGTCAAGGTAACGAACTATCTACACTAAAAATGTCAGCTAAAACTGCTTTGTTTTCAAACATATTGGTGAATGTAAAACAAGAGAATAAAGTACAATATCGATAAGTTAAAATCTCAGATAGGAAAATAGGGTTTGTGGCGTAGATCCGACGGTGTAGCGATGGTAAGCTATTTACCACGTTGCAGTCTGGCATCGAAACTTAAAGATCCGTGTAGCTTACAACAAATTCTGAGGAAAGTCTTATCGGACCAAGAGTTCCTTGAGAACAACTCATTAAGCTGATCCAATTATAACTATAGGGTAGGAAGTCGTCCGCCCAGTTTTGATTCTTAGAATTACTCAAAAATCCAAACCTAGCGTCATGGCAACAGACAAGTCCGTCTACGGTAAACCAGTAGGTAAGATTGAGGATAATGTGGCACCCAATGTTGAATTAGTGCCAAGGGAGGTTGAGGGCGGGGGGTGGGATTTGAAATCCAGTACAGATTTCAACAATTATCAATAGAGGGGGAGGGTAATCCAGTTCGAAAATTATGTAAGGTGGTTGAATGGGCAATGCATGGTATTATAGACAGTAACATGGATGCAGGGAGGTTGGGAAGGAAGAAGCAGGTAAAATTGGTAAAATTGGTGTTACCTGATGGGCAAGTGACCCCCACACAGTGTTATCCACTACTCTGCTTTAACCTTACCCCAAATACTTCATACTGGTAGTAAAAATTGTGCACAAAGAGTTTATTGGATTGTGAATGGATCTTTTCAAAACTAAGTAGTATATATAAATTTTGTTTCATTTGCAATTAAGTGGGGATAAATATAACCCTATCTGAGTAACAGTGTCAGGAAGAGAGCAAGCAAGGAAGGACCGCACAGCTTGCTAACATCTGATAAGAAATGGCAATGGGAAGGGAAATGTCTAGAAGTCATGTCCAACACAGAATAAAGATATTGAAGTATAGTATAACATTGCATGAAGATAAAAAGATAAATCCCATGAGAGGAGCACTTCTAATGTAAAGTTTGGATGGGCTCAAGAACAAAAAACACCATGAAATGAGACAGATGCTTCAAATCTGTCCTCATAATTTCAACAAGAATAATTTCATAATCTTGCTCATAAATATACTACTAATGATAACTTAAAATCTTAAAATAATGAAGATAAAAATAGATTTTTCCAACTTTTAGTTCATATATACATACATTATATAAACTTCCTACAATCCAATAGAAAAAAATGCATAAAATATACCAAATCATGAACTTATTGATCTATATTTGGAAAAGAGAAAAACACAATCTCATTCTGCTAGGACATAGTGCCAATAGTCAGGGCCACAAAAGCTTGTATGGGACCTGGGGAAATGAAATGGAAAAATATTGGGACTCCAATGACATCATTAGGAAAGTTTAGAGTCACCAAAGAATCAGTTGATTGTATTTAGGGATCCTTCTCAGGTTTGGGGCCTGGGACAGTCTGCCCCTGCCCCCTGCCCCCTCTCAGAGTCTCTGCCAATACTAAAAGTAAACTGTGGTATAGCTACAAACCTTGAGTCAGGTAAGAAGGCAGTCTTGATTAATATATATGCGAAGTCTTTAATAGCATCCTTTGGAATGGAGCAGATTTCTAAATGGTGTTCCAAAATGTATAGTTCCATTCGTGAATTTTGATCCACATTTTCAATGGAGACCGTTTCCCAAGGGGCTGAGTTGTCTCTAATGCAATCATCTTCATTCATTGTGCAAAACTACCCCCAGTGTCTTTTGTTCTTCTATCACTAAAATGTACAATTCAGTTTGTTAAATGATATCTGTCTGTCAATTAAACCACATTCTGGTGTTAAAGCTCTTTGAAGAAAGTGCATGGCATCCAGATTACCCATATTCATTGTTTATGGATAGTAAAAAACTCTTTTAAAATCAGCTGAGATGCAACTTCTGCGAATATTGTAGAGTCAAGTGTTGGGGTAATATCCAAGCTTACAGCTTCTTACAAAGCTGAGATGAATGTAAATGAAACTTAGTTTTGGCAAAATAAAACCCAAAAAAAATCGCCTAGGTTTATGTTTTTGGTGCATGCAGAGACAGTCACTACGCGGGACTTCCCCTCTAACGTTTGATGCCGAAAGGCAACAAAGAAATTCCACTGTAGTTGCACAGCTAAGCTTGGAAGCCCCGCCACCATGCAACAAAGCAGCTCTTACAAGACAGACATACAAAACAGACAAGAATAGTAATGACACAAAAGCACGTGTACACTTTAATGCAATGAGCAAGGCACTTGAAATACGCTGTGGGGATTTCCAGTAACTATATGGGGCCAAAACCTCCCTTCCAACCAACTCTCCTAAAATATCATTCCTTGAATTTTCCCGGCCATTAGTTGCCTTAGATAAAGATGTCCTCTTAGCAAAACAGTATCAAAAGAAATAAAGAGCAACGATCCGCATCTTCAAGTTCTCTTACAACGTGTGAAGTTAGACCATGCTTGCTTTAAGTTGCTGCCGGTCAAAGTTAATCTGTAACCTGAAATTGCATCCAACAAGTGGATAGGACTAGGCACTGCATTTCTTTGCAATTGTGGATTCCATGCTCCTTAGGCTTCAATATTCTCTATCTTGACTCTTGTGGTTACATGGATGGCTAAAGCAAACAATAAATAATTGCAGGATATATTTCTGTCTACTTTCAACTCTGGTTCTTATACACGAGCGTGAAATATTGAAACAGTTTAGCAGCATCGGGACATATACCCCTCCAACTGCACCGGCTCAAATCACTAAATAGATAAAAGTGTAAATGTTTCTCACCTTACTTTAATATTATTCTAGTTCAGTTGATCCTTTGTTCAAATGCCTCTTTATGGAAATATGTATGTTGATGGTAGCACACACAACCTGGTGGCCAGTATTGATCCAACAATAGATACACGATTGTCCGCGTCCTTTGATTAACCCACGGGACAGCTCATCTCCTAAGTATAGTTTAAAGAATGATAAGTTAAACAAAAACAACAACAAAAGCCCCCGAGTAAAAGCGAGCTAGCATATCCCTTTTCGGCCACTACCAACCTCTGCCCTCGCTCTCTCAAAAATGCTCACAGCCTCTTGCCATGTTGACATTATGCGTGGCAATATCTCCTTCACAATAGTTCCTTTACAGATTTGCAAGCGGGGGTTTCATGTCCTGTCTACACACTATACCAATAGCGACTATCCACATATTTCGAGGTTTCCAAGCAATAGGTTGCTTACAGCTGGGCGAAAGTAAAGGGGTCAAGTCTGCAAAAGAATTGTTATTCTATCAATTGATGTGCATTAAAACAAAGTTAGGAAAAGAGAACAAGCTTTCTGTATGTGCCATACCCCCTGTCAGTGCTAAGAGTACGCCCTCCTATGGGATTCTCCTGAGTTATATATAGAACAATAGTTAGGGGATGAGCTTTGTGATGTTCGCTTCCTCTCAGTTTTCATCCCATGCATCTTTCCCTTACAACAAACCACTGTTTGCTCAATTTGTTTTTCCTCATAAATGTAGAAATAAACTAGCTGTCTAAAACCTGCGTAACCAGGTCTAAAACCAGGTTCCAAAGTAAGGGGGGGGAGGGAGGGGAGCAAGAGAAGGGTACTTGCGAGAGGATTGCTATCTCTTCATAGACCGTTTTTGGTGGCAAATGGAGTATCATTATACATTTGAGGGTATAGACAGAGACAGACAATCTGACTCTCCATCTCTAGATGCCTAGATGTCCATCTGTACATATGCCACAAACAATGGATGATAATCGTTGACCCTTGACATCGTTGCCATATAACACCGAATTCAAACTTGAAGGGTTTGAAGGGTACTAGTCACAATTGTATTAATCCATGCTAGCTACACCCCATTTCCTAATCCCCTCTCCTTCTATTTGAGTCAATTAAGCACGAAATTGAGTGCTAACTTTCACTATTTTATCACAGACATAAATACAATAATTTGAATAAAGGTTTCTAGGTACAAAACCGCGACTTAAGCAATGAATGGACGACTCAATTGGAAGACATGTATAATATAACAACATCTCTTTTCAGGATTTGATAGAGCTAGGCCTTGGTTTGACAGTAAAAGTAAGCGATATCAAGATTAAGAAAGGCGAGAAACCCCAATTGCCGCTTACAAGAAAGGTGAACCCTTCTGCTGTGAACGAGAATAAAACAGACAGCCGGTATTTTTAGCATATTTCATTCAATGGCAAAATAACAAAAGCGGGAGGAAGGATGTAACAAAATGCCCGGGAGCTGTAAAACTGTTATTCAAGATAGATACAATGAGATAATTTCATATTTTTCGAACAGCGATTCATTGTACCAACGCTTAAAATACGAACTGCTTTCAGATCCCCATATGTTCTAGGCCCTGTATCGTACCATAAAGATAGAAAAAAATAGTTAAAAGGTATATGTTTAAAATTGAGGATTCAACTAAAAACTTATGCCATATTTGTTTGCATACATGATGAAATTTTGATAAATAATTTACTTGACAGATTTCTACATAAAGTCCACTCCTAAACCAACAAAACCTTAAAACCATGATGGTGCAGTTGTATCAGTTTGTTTACATCTCTTGCTACGGGTGCTCATCCACATAACGTCTTGAAATAAGTTTGGAAAAAGTCTTCCTGCCTTGCTAGTTTCTTCTCTCGTCCTCCAAAGCTTCGGAGTCCTTTTCCATCCTTTTGTTGTCCGGGTGAGTATTCTGTCAATCGAGGCTATCTCTTGTTTCTGCAACTTTCTTATTTCCTCTTTTGTCAAGCTTCTAGCACAGTGAGGCGGTCTCTTGATTCCATGTCAGAAGTGAGCAAGATGACACAATCTCTCACTTTAAATACACTTCACTGCTACAAAATTTCCATGAGATAAAATTCTAGATATACCAAATCTAGATATACCAAATCTGGTTGTTGCATTTTGGGGAAGAGAGATTTGAATTTGCCAATATTGCACCAGAGTTGAGTAAAATTGAATAGAGCAAGATCTAAAACCACTTCGACGGTTCAAGGAATTCTAGATTACTTGACTCCCCTACAAGCACATTCTAGTTAATGCAGATACTGTATTAATTCAATGTAATACTCCTATGGACAGAGTGAAGCCAGCCAACGGGAAAGTTCTTTTCTAAATTGTGTCCAGTCTTCAAGTCCCGATTCAGCAACGTTATGTGATGGCAGGGCAGGATCGCGAACCAATGGGATTGTTGTATATTCAAGGTCATACTCATTCACTTTGTAGTAATTTTCCCACACAATCCTACAACGAAATGCCGAAAAGCATAATTTGGGGACCAATACAAAATTTCACGATTGCCTATAGTTCAGTTATAACCAAAATCTATTTTTAAAAAAGACAAGATTTTGCCATTTACGAGGAGCTCAAAATGCTTAATGTACTAATTCAGTTAACAAATTAATTGAATGCATTATATACTAAAAAATTGCTATAATATAACTTAATGTAATATAATATTACATAATGTAATAAGAAAAAATATAATATAATATAATATGATATACTATATAAAAAAGTAATAACTTAAACTCGTGGATATCGATCAGTTTCGATTACCTAACCATTGTTATTCTAATCAATAAGATTTCCAGTCTAATTTTATGAAATCAGAGATATATTAGTCGACACATTAGCTCGCAAATTTGATGTTAGGGTCACGAAAATAAGGGTTTTGAATGATACCTGAGATCTTCATGCATGGAGATTACTGCCACTTCATTTAAAACTTCTTTGCAAAACACTGGGGTATTGAAAGCGTTTGTTCTGCGAAAAGGAAACGAAATAACGTATATATCAATCCAAGATGAATGAATGGAAAACAAAACACGATCAACGTTCATTGATGGATGGAGGAAATCTTCTAAAGGGGGGGGGGCATAAAAACTTACGACTTGATGACTTCGTAAGCATGAATGATCAAAAGTGATAGTAGATATGCAGATGGTGAGCTTCTGTCGTCTTCCCAACTCACTCCGACTGCCCATGTTTTAAGTAATCGAATAAGGTCTCTGCACTGAAAAGGAATAACAAAGACAATTACTAAAAATGAAACGTAATGCTTTGACTTTTAGTTCGTTCTTATACTTTCTACCACTATGTCATTATATCTTTCGCTGATTCTTATTATACTCTCTTTTTCTAAACATCTTTAAGCCGATGATTCGTCATCTTTAAGCGGATGGTATGTCTTGTAATAGTATGTGCTTTCGCAATAATACTAAAATATGACTTACTGATAGAATGAATGAGTTAATGAATGAATGAATGAATGAATGAATGAATGAATGAATGAATGAATAACTGAATAAATTAAGCTAATGGTATTCTTGAGCATCCATCATAGTTTTAGGCATTTTCAATTTAAATCATCTATAGTACAGGCTGAAATTCACAAACTTGTTGATCTTGATTTCGTATGAAAGATGATCTTCTCTCTGACGTGGCAGTTACAAAACTAGACAGAAAATATATTGATTAGAAATAATTCTCCCTCAGATACATAAGATAAATCTTTTATCGTACATTTCTTACAAGTGATCTTGCACCTCTTCTTTGCATCGCTAATTTAGTTAAAATATGTGGCGACTACCGTAGCCACATTCGATGAAGTCCTTGTCTATGAGATTAGGAATTTTTATAAAAATGCTGATGATTTCGCATCTTACGCATGAACTACAAAATTCGTCAATAAATCTTTGTAAAGACTACTGTTTTCAAAACACAAAATGGTACAGAAAAGTCAAAGGCATACCACTTGAGAGACTCCTTTGTGAGCCCAATGGATGCTTCATAAAGGACACGATAACCATTTTCCGTCCAATTTTTTGTTGGAAACATTTCAACATTGGTGTTCTCATAGAGACATTTCAGTGATATCGGTGTAATCACAAAATCAATGAATGTGTTTTTTGAATCCTTAATTTGGATATTTTCGGCCGATTCCAAAACTTTCTGAAGAAATTCCAAACAGCTGTTAAAATTGCCATTCTTCATTGAACTTTCGAGTTCCCCTAAAAGTAAAAAGATGAATCATGAAATAAAGTAAAATCATGAAAAAAAGATGAAAGAAAGACTCACCATAAGTTACAACTTTAAATATATTAAATAAACAAATGAATTTGAATATTGCTTAAGTTTAGATGATATATCTAGCTTGTACATTCTCTGTCCTCGCTAAGAAACATGATGAATTTTCAAGGAATATCAAACAATCGAAAAGACATTATTGGACAAGAGTTAAAGCATAATGTAAGTTAACAGAAAATAATTTAGGACTATAGAGAATCACCTAAAGCAACATAAAAGTATCCAATAGGCTTTGACTGAATTTTTAGCAGGACTTTTCCTTTCTTCCTAATAATGTCCTTGGGTTTCATGTATATAAATATATAGGCAAACGCAAAGCAAAGATTTACAATTATACGATTAACATTACTACACAAATTAACATTTCACTATCCTAGAATTATTATTAGTCAATGTACATGGTGATTATGAGTAAATTATGCTTTGAAACAGATTTCAGAAAGAAGAATCAACCTTTAACAAAAACAATAATATCAACTTTGGAATCAGTTTTAATCACGGTGCTTTCTCCATATGACCCAGCAGGGACAACTGAAACAACGTCACTTGTCGATCTCTAAAATCAATAAAGAATATAAAGTACTTTGTGCAGTTCAACAGTTTTAATATATATATATATATATATATATATATATATATATATATATATATATATATATATATATATATATATATATATATATATATATATATATATATATATATATATATATATATATATATATATATATATATATATACTTAAAAGCTGCAATCTCTATGAAATTTCTTAAAATACTATATAGAATCCAAGAAAAAAAACTGCAACTTTTTAAAGCGTTTCAACATACGTCTTCATCAGTTATCAAGTCGAACATTTTATAAAGTTGTATATTACATATTGTGTGTGTGCTATAGCTATAGCCATTAAAACTACCCTCAACCAGAATTACTTTAAGGACTCCAAACCCATCATCTACTAGAAACCTAATACAAAGATAGAATGAAAGCTAAGGGTGTGTGAAAAGCGAGAAAAAGTGATGGAGGGCAATCTCTTGAAGTGGCATTGGATCAGTCTCAAGTGAGAACAAGAAAGTGCTAAGATAAGGTAATCAACCAGGAAACAATAGAGCGGAATGTTTGAGAAGCTACTTAGAGAAGTACCATTGTGAAGAGTAAGATGGAATGGTGAGGAGTTTAAGCAATTCTCCAAACCAACGGGTTAATTAGTAGAATAATGGAAGCATAGAGGCAAACATATTTTTGACTTATCACTAAACAAGCCTCATGATGAGACCCATGGGTGTGAAGTGATCGAAGCTGGCATCTTTCTTAATAATCTGTCTTGTAAGCATAGCAGGACTCATTAATTTGCACAATCGTGTGAGCGCCGCTTGAAGGCACACAACAATACGCTCCAAATTTTCCATGCACTTTTGATCCAAATCTACTACATATATTAGTGTACTAGTACTTGGTGCAGCTAGAAACCAGTCATGTCAGCAAATTATCTGAATCTAACTTTACACAACATCCTGTTTTACTTTGCTGGCCTATTTCGTGCTCGCAGGCAAGTTTAACTTCATCGAAAAGTTCACAAGAATGCCCTCCAGAATTATCAGTGAGGAATAGAGCACTCCCATGATTACACCATCTCCTCTGTGCATTGTATCTTTGAGCTAACATGTAAATTCTTGGATAGCTGTATTATGAGTTGTATATGTGAAGGAGTGTTACTAATTATGACGTATAGTAGAGATCTGGAACGAGTGGCGTGATTACAATTGTAGTGTGAGCGATTTAGCTTTTAGTTTTTGTTTTGGAGAGAGTTTTGGAGAAGTGTTTGTATGGAGAATTCCAGAGAGAGTTGATGGAAGAAACCGTTGAGACATTAGCGTTTAATTTGCAATTATGTATATAGTGTACATAAAGGAAAAAGTTTTGTTCTCTTGTTTTACTCCGTTCTTGGCATCGTCACTTATACATTGGAAAAACTTTCAAGATGTCACGGATAAGTCTTGTTGAAACATCAAAGTCTTAAGTCTTTAAAGACTTCTATCAAGGGAGTCATGCATTTGAGGTGGTTCATTGCGAACATGCACCGGGAAGAACACTAAGTGACTGATGGGCCTAGTGCCAAGTTTCAAAGTTAGTAAGCCCAGTGTGAATTCTAAATGCCTCTGGGTTTCATTTGATATCATCCAGTGAAAATATTGTTTTGGCCTTGGATCTATTGCAACATTTAGCTTTTGAACACTCATTTTAAAAGACTTATTTTCTGATTCAAGCTCCAATGTCATAGTCTAAAAACTGTTATTACAAACAGGGTTAGACTCATGGAAGTGATCAGTTCAAGACTCCAATGGTGGTTGCCATGTACTTTCATCCATTTCCTTGAAGCTATTCACGCTATCATAAGAAATGCCTTCAATGTGTCTTGCCATTTTGTTTGGCCTATTTTAATCTTGGATGCTTGCATTACGTAACAAGTATGATAACCTGCTAGCAAATGGTAAACCGGGTTCTAGCAGGCATAAAGGGATTATCAACGCATTGTCAATGATTCACACAACGCACCATATATACAAATATACAAGTCTAAATATATGAATAAAAATAAATAACAATTATTATATATATATTCAGATATACGTGCACATATTAACATATTTGTATATATTACACATACACCTAAATGTTGAACTTGTCAGCAGATCTATGCATAAAATATAAACAGATTTCGAAAGTTTAGCTGAAAATAGCAAACCTTTAGGGTGTCACTGATGACATCATATAAACAATCCATCTGTTCAACTGTAGCTTGGTCGGGCTTGCAACTTTGTAATAACTTTGAAATGCACGTTTTATTAAACTTATCAATATCCTAAGAAATGTATGAATTGGTAGAATTAGAATATAATAAGATATGAATTAGAATGAAAGAAAACTTGAAGAGGAATACCATATTTGTCACTCACCTCTCAAATTACAAGCACTAGCTTTAATTCAAAATCTATATATTTTTTCTGAAAAACTGAAAGTGCGAGAAATTAACCGACCCGAGCATGATTCATACTCGCGACCCCTGGCTTTGTACGCAAAGTTCTCTACCACTGAGCTACCGGGTCACGCTTTCAAATCCATCCTCAAGGGCAAGTGATTTGCTTGCAATGCTCCAAGGCCACGCATATTTGTTAATAACTAATAAAGAGACTTGGTGCATCATGTTTTGGACAGAATATGTAAGATAAAGAACTGCCTTCAAGTATGTATAGTATCAAGTATTGTCGAGTTTACCTCTATGATTCTTCTCTAATCAAAGAAAGGCGATATATGAAATCCCAGAGTAAATGCATGTAAAGTTAGCATCAATTTATCGCGTTCTCAATTACTTATCTTTACTTCAATTCAATTGACATTATTGACAATTGAATAACTAAATACTGTCTTAATGAATAATTAAATCATTAATTGTAAAATAGATTTTCTGGAAAAACATGAGAATATCCTACCTCTAAGGAATTGCTTTCTAAACTGTGGACATAACCTTCCACTGTGTCTAACTTCTCTTCCAAAGATTTGATAATGAAATCTTTCTGTTTCAGTTCAGTGTCCTGTTTTTCAAGCTCCTCTTTACTTGTGTTTAGTATGTTATTTTTTTCATCTTCCAAATTTGATATTGTTATTTGCCTGACAAGAAGAAAACCAATGAATGAACGGTTTAATCTGTTGAATGACAAAACTTACTAGAAGCATTTCTTAATATAACACAACTTCCTATGGCTAGCACACAGCTCCCAAGATTTGACGTGAAAGCTTCACGCTGAGTAAAGAGTCTAAGCAAAAACATCAAATCACCAAGTCCTGTGTTCAAAATAGCAGTAGTTGATCACCATTTACAATATATATTTACCTCTCAATTTAGAAAAATGTGTGTGTGTGTTGATCACCATTTACAATATATATTTACCCCTCAATTTAGATAAATGTGTGTGTGTTGATCACCATTTACAATATATATTTACCCCTCAATTTAGATAAATGTGTGTGTGTGTGTGTGTGTGTGTGTGTGTGTGTGTGTGTGTGTGTGTGTGTGTGTGTGTGTGTGTGTGTGTGTGTGTGTGTGTGTGTGCGCGTGTGTGTGTGTGTGGTGTGTGTGTGGTGTGTGTGTGGTGTAGTGTGTGTGTGTGGTGTGGTGTGGTGTGGTGTGGTGTGTGTGTGTGTGTGTGTGTGTGTGTGTGTGTGTGTGTAATTTCTCTTAATTCTAGGGGAAAATCCGGCCTAGTATTTGCACAGAAATGCAAAATATCACTAAGCGATGGAACACTATTGGAAACTTACGGTCTGATATTACCTAGCACATGAAGACAAGGATTATTCTCCGACAAGGACAGGACGAGGACATTACAAGCCTGTTTTCATGAGGCAACCTTTTCTCTAATTATATTTCATAACTTAAATTCCGTGAATTATTTTCAAAATAACATACCATATTTGTTCTCTAAGCTCACCATCTCTCGTCATCTCTATCACTTCATTTTTATGAAATCGTGCAATTTCTGCAACTTCTTCGAGTTTCATATCAACATTAGCCAATTTGTAGATGAAGTTTGCATCAACGATTGAAATTAAGAGGCATGATTGTCCATCGTCATCCACATAGGGACTTTCGCTGTTGCTCACCTGAAAACAATGTAAAAAGCCACTATGAAAAAGTGCATTGAAAACTCAAGCTAAAATTGGCACAAAATAGAAAAGGCATCCAAGCACCTTTCTAGATGATTGGTGCTAGTTTACGAGTTATATGGGGAATTCTTCAAGTTCTGAGGGCACTGTTGAGAGCTAAATGGAGGCCTGGGACGAGAAGGGCAACTCTGAAATTTACTCAGAAATCTCAACTATAATTTATTTCTACGCTTTTACTACCAGCTACGCGCGAAAATAATTTACATTCAACAACGTAAAATCTTTCTAAAAGGCAGGAAATCAATAACCCTAGAACACGAAGATGTTTACGTTTGGAAAATCTAACTATCCTGTGAGAGAACATAAATAGTTCAGCTAAATAAGAAGGTCAAATTGTCGTAAAGAGAATCACTTCCGAGAGAATCCGCGAGTATTCTCAATTAATCAACGACATATTTCGTTATACATTACATTTATTCAATATCAGTAAATTTTTAAAATTTTATTTAACATCACTAAGCTATTACGTTTTGTTCAAAATTCGTCAGTCATTAAATCCTCATAAAAAAATCTACTTCAGTACATAGGTCAACTTAATTGGGAAAAAAATTTATTTAGCTTAAAATAAACACAATTCGAAACCGTCACAACTGATGATGAATATTTCAGACGAGTTAAGTGTTATAAGCAGTTAGGTTCAAATGTCATACTCTAGAATAAAACTAAATTTCATTTACCTGACTTTTCTTCATTTGAATAACAACCGAATGCTCCTCACCAGGACAGCTAAAGATACCATTTTCATCATGATTGCTTTGCTCTGAGAAAATGTCTAAACTCATTTCAACATCCTTGAAATTAATGACTTTTACATGCCAAACTGTTTTAAGTACTTTATCTCTGGCTGCCAACGCCTTAATGCGTTTGCACTTTGATTCAGGATCCAGTTTCAGCGAACAGGATAGCTCCTCCTCATTTTCTTCGTTAGTGCTGCAAATTTTCAGCAACCAAGGAATGTCTCTCTGGTCAACAAAACTGATGCCTTCAACAGAACTGTCATTCAAATCATAGCCAAAATTTACGTACGGGATAATTTCTTGGAACGTGACTCCTACTCGCACAACCCCATTTGCTCCTAACTTCTGCAACTCTCGAGGATCCATTAGATATCCGGTTCCAAAAATCGATGATTGTTTTTCGTGAAAATTCTGAACAATTTCAAAGCATGGCCCACCTAGTACAAAGAGCAGGAACTGAACTCGATGACGCAGCGATGTACTTTTGTTTCCAGACAACTCTCTTGACAAATACAAGGTCGATTTATTTCTTTCACGAGGTTTCTCAACTTTAAACTTCCCACCTTCTCTCATAGCGTCTTCTCTTATAGCATCATCTTCCAGCTGCAAGTTTTCTTCCTCGCCTTCTTCTTCGCTGTTGCTTTCCTGCTCTCCATTAGGGAACAAAACCAAAGACCATTCAGCACCGTGAAATTGAAAACTCAGCCCCCTGACAAAAATTCTATCGGGCCTAGTTAGGATTGGTAATTTATCTATGAAAGTAGTCGACTTAACTTGGAGCCTAACCTGCACAACCAATGTATCGCTTATCAGGTATCCAGGGATTTTATCTAGGTACTTTAATTCAATTACTTCTCCATAGCCAATACCAGAGCCTGGACGATCATAAACATCATCCTCCAGCAGGTTGCCTTCCGTTAACGAATGCTTGCTATCAAAATGATTAATAACAGTAAATTGTAATCCTGTTTTGCACACACATTTGACGTGTGATTCTTGTTTTATCTTTGTGCTGTACCACCTTAAGAATAATCCTAAATGGCCATCAATTTTTCTAACCTGCAATTTCCAAAGATGCCCAGCATATCCGAATGCCCGTGAAATTTTATTGATCTTCAGGCTTGAAAATCTGCTTATGGTAAATGTGAAAAATGATACACGTTCTACCTCATTGTATGTGCCGAAATCTGTAAGATGTAGACTCATTTCGAGGCGCTAAAAAGCACTGCTGAAATCATCGATCAATTTGAAATGATAATCTATCGAAAGAAGGAAGTGAATCATAGATATCGTACAATAATATAGAATATCGTAAACTAATACAAATACATTATACAGCGCTATACAATATCATACAATAACATCCATCCTCATATACAACACCATAGAACAACAAAATATGATATAAAAATATTCGTGCAACAATAAAAACCATCATCAATATGATACAATATCATGCATAAAATATCATACAATATCATGCAGTATTATACAACGCCATAGAAGATCATTAGATTTAAAATAAGTAGGTTCCTCTTGTTGCTTTTAATCTCCATATGAACAATGCACTCTGACCCTAAGCATATACATAAATGCCATCTGACTATCTTCAACAAAAATATCACTTGCGGGTCTAACCCAGCTACCATGCGAGATTGCAGTCGCCCGTCTTACAATACGAAACTCCTACAATCGATTAATGGGTTGTATGGGTCTAAGCTAAATCACAAAGCAGATTCAATGAAGTCTAGCGAATGTTGCATATTGAATAGGAGCTACATGAAATGAGGCCTAGACATAAAGTGCTGTATTTTCAAAGAATTAAGGGTTTACCTCTGGATAACCTTTCGAAGTTGCATCTGTACCAAAGGAAAGCAACCTACATTCTATCTAAGAAACTCTGGAGCTCCTCAAGTCCCAAGAAGAAGTCGAAAAATGGCTGAGAGTTGCTCCTCATCTTGTGATAACAATGATATAGGAAATATGATTTGAATACAAACACATGCCAATTAAACTTTCATGATTCTATCAAAGGAATCAGCTTGCTGTCTCGTGAATTTCAATGCAGAAAACACAACTGCTGAATGGAAAACCATTTTGTTTTAATCCGGCCACAGGTGGTATCTATCTCCGCTTGATATACATGCAATACGAGATTTTGCAGGAAAAACGGTAAGCATACTGCACACCTTGGCAGCAGTCATTTATAGGAAATTTCAGCAAAATCATTGGTAAACTCACCAAGCGACCAAATTTTCATAGCTACTCATCAACCTATTGAGTTTCATGTGGTGTACAGTTGTCAGATTCCTTTGCATAAAGCAAAACATCACCATATATACTTTGCAATAATAGTCCTTGTTTTTAATTAACAGTTATTAATTTAACATCTTTCTCTGCTGTTGCAACTTAGCACTATGGTAAAAAGTCCTCAGGCAGACAGGCAATAGTTAACCTTAAATCCTAGAAAACTTCGCAGCCTTTCCCGTCTGAATTATCCACAAGGTACTTGCATGCAATAAAAAAGAGTAGATGCTCTATACAGCGGGTTACAAATTCATGATAACAACTGCCGCTAGATAAGAGATACGTTTGGTTTTGATATGAAGCAGGTAAATGCACTTTTACCAGCTCAAATGAAACAGAAAGAAGAAGAATAGCGGACGGAAATAGAATGCTTTTGCTTTTCTTGAACTCCTGAAATAAACTCCCTATGACTATCACTAGCAAAAGCAGACCCCTGCTTCACTAAGGGCTTGCACCTATGTAGGACAACCAGCAATGAAGCCATATACATGAAAAATACACCTGTCTCACTCGAAAAGGCGTGTCTAAGATAAGTTAACTCAAAAGCAAAGGAATGGAGAGAAGACATTTACTAGGCTATCCAAAATATAAGCTCATCACTGGACCTTTTCGCCAGTAATCATACTTCCAACCGTATCCGACAAGGATCACATCGAAAAGTTTTGATAAACAGTAGACTGAGCTATGAGATAATCTTCCGTTGATGTGAACAATGATATTAAAATGCTCTTACTCCTCCAACACAAAACTCCAGCAGCAAAGTTGATGCTATATTGCAAATATGACGAACACACTTTATAGTTTGCGCTTCTCATCAAATCTACTCGAAAGCATTCAAATAGGCGAACTGACAAAACTACAATATCGGACATGAACAGCTAAGTTTCTGGCAGAAAAACTCATCTTGCTATAAAATGTGATTCTTTTGTCAGTCAATATTCATTAACTTCCATGATTACTTTAATTTCAGTCAGTTTATTTAATACATATGTCAGTCCACGAATTCCTGTGCAAAGTGTGATTTTTTCTTCTTGACTAATTGAAGATAATAAGTGAACTTTTACAGAAAATATTTTATTGAATCTCTTTAGGAAGAAGTCTGTCAATAGATTTACCCTTTTCTAGTGCCTTCTCCAATGCTATCAACAGATTGACTCCATCTATCACCTTCTGCACCAATTCAACCTGCAAATAAAGGCTATAGATGATAAAGAATAGCAGAGCAGAAGGGGAAAGGAATCAAAAGACAAAAAGAAAAACAAAGATTGAAAGTGAGATATCTGTAGGAAAACGCAGCTTTGTAATGAACAGTAGAATCAAAACCACAACAAAGAAGGCCATTATTCTTTAGATATTCAATGTCAGACACTAATCAAGCATAGTCGACATTAATCTTTAAAACATTCTATATTTATATATATATATATATATATATATATATATATATATATATATATATATATATATATATATATATATATATATATATTTATTAGATAAAAATAACCGGTAGTGATAAAGATATAACAGACCTCTGAGAAGCCTAGTCTATCAAGGTTAGAGATATCATACGTAGAGCCAACAGCTGCGGTATCAACACCACCTTGAGAGAAAAATCAAAACAGTAGTGGAAAAGAAAGCTAAGTTTTGAGAATTCATTACTGCTGACTCGTAAAAAATGGCGTCGCTTAGAAAATACAATTCTAAAGGGCATTGAAATGGGGAAACATAGTATGATGATGCAGGCATTACGAGGAAAATGCGGAGCTCTTTGCAAATGCATAGGAACCGATGGTGTACAATTGTTGTTTAACAAATATAGTTAACATCAACTTGATTGCATGGAATAACAAACTTGTTCGTTGTTTGATTGAATTTTCCAACATTGGACAGGAAATTTTATTGCCAATATCTCTCTATCCAGTTCTGTTCAGAATGTAGCACCATCTTACATTACATTCACATCTCTCCTTATATTCAAGTTTATCAGAAGCTTCCAAGCAACGTTTCAACATCCCAGTAGATTCTTCAACTCCATTCGCATTCAGTTCAAAGTCAAAATTGCATAAAACAGCAGAAAGTAGAGCTCTAATGAGGTTTCACGTCAATCAACAAGCACCTACAGAGAAAAAGTCTGTCCGAATCGACATGGATGGATAAACTCACCAGTGCCCCTCTTTTGCAGTCGCAGATATTTCAATAATGGTCCAAACTTCCCATGCTTAAGAGAAAAAATTCGCAAGGAATTCAACTTCATATATGAGACACGTTGACCCCCAGCAATAATGACTACATCAATTTGAGTACTATTCCGACAAAAAGTGTCTCCAAACTCACGGGACCTGAAGGTAATGCTTCTGCCTGTGAAAAATTCTAAATAAAAAAACTGAAAAAGCTATCAAGGATAGAAAAAGCTTATTCCAACACATATTCTACAACCTGGATAGAACACTCTGACGATAATATCTTCTCATATACGTCATCAACTACAATTTGAGGCGATCCATCTTTAAATTTAAGACGGTCTCCATATTAAAGCAATTGCTTTCTCATGCTTTTATATTACGTCTAAGAGGAGAGGAACTTTGTACAAAGTAACAAATCTATGTAAACAAGTAAATTAAAATCTTGAATAATTCGAGAGTAAAAACCAATAACCAAAAAACAGGACAAAAGTATGTGAACGCTACTGTCACTATTTTTACTGATGTGACATTGCTTTTAATACGTGACGTGACTGTAGCATACATAGTTCCACGTAGCAGATATCTTATGTCACATAGATTATGAGAGAAAAAGCTTGATAAACTCTAAATACCTTAGCTAATGGAACTCCGATACTGTACTGAAGTAGGGGGTATGGGGTGTCAAATACCCCAATCTTTGCAGAAGACGTCGGTAAGCCGTTATTTTGTCGGCAAACGCTGTCATAGCTAGCTCTCACAGTCTCTTAATCAAACCCCAGTCTTATTCTCAAAAAAGAAACCCAAACCATGCAATCATTGCATCATATACACATGCAATAAAATAGACCTTAGAATTTACCTTAGACAACTTAGGCAGTTTGATATGTACACCTGCCCTAAGGCCAGTGCCAAGATTCGATGGGCATGTCAGAATGTAACCAAGATGTTGGTTCCACATGAAACTTTGCCCTTCTGCTTTGATATGCCTTTCCACATCTTTTAATCCGCGACAAAATCGTGCAAATACCTCTTTCATGTTTCCACCTTTCTGCATTGAAATCACTCTGGTATGATCTTCTTCATTCACCCAGACCAAGAAATTCTTCTTGTCATTATGCCAGATGCCACGTGCATCGGGCCAATCGCGTGCCATGCCAGCACAAGTTAAGAGAGGGGATACAGGTTTGTCGAATAGGAAATGGTCCTCGATTAATTGATCTTGCTCCTGTTCCGTCATTCCATTCAAAGGGTAATATTTTCCTTTGAGATCACCTAAAACAGGAATTGGTTAAGCTTTTATTAAAAATGGAAACGCTGCTTATTATAATAACAATTATTATTATCAGTGCAATATCAATTTTGACATAATTGTTCCGCCAAAACAAGAAATTGCAAAATATATAGGATTTACACATTAAGAAATGAAATAAAAAGTGGTTGGTAATATTTTCATGAAGTAAAAAGGCATATGTTTAGTAGATATGATTTAGCCCATTCTACTAAAGCAAACTTGTCTGCTGTCCTAAAATTTGATAAGGAGGGGGCACACCTTTATGCAAAGTTGGATATTGGCTCACTGTAGCTGCCAGATTACAAAGCTGACAGTCCAGGATAAATGCCTTCACTAAAAACACACTCCAAGTTATGGACTGAACTTTTGGATTCACTGTTGCATAATCAAGTGTAATATGGTCCAACATAGAATTGTTGAGCTGAATATAAGAACACGACAAAGAACAATAATCAATCAATGCCAACAAACTTACCTTCACTCTTTATAAGAAATCATAAAAGCAAGATTTGTAATAATACTCCTACCTGATAAATTTGCCAGTGCATTTTTGACAATTCTTTCAACCTCCCTTCTTTCAGCTCTCGTGCAGTGTGGTGGAAGACTGAGGTTCCTGATTGACCGTCCAGTCCGGCATCTGGTTGATAGCACATAGTCCTCATCAAAAACTCCGCCATTGATTTTAGACGCATCGAGGTCAGTCTTGTGTTTGTTACTTTTTCTGTATCCGTTGTGTCGCTCCTCAATGATTGGATCAAACAATTCCCCAAAGACTTCATAACTCTCCTCATCACCGGCAACTACACCAACAGTGCTTATAAACGGATGGCCTGGGTTATCTACTCCGGTTTGGATTGCTTCATCCAGCGTAAACCCGGATGGCGTGCACTGTATTATTCAACAGAAAATAGTTACACCGTCAGTTAAAATCTAGCCCTGCCTTTCAGAGGAACATACAGTACTAGCAAATACGATCTATGAGTTTCTAAACGCTTCAATCCACCCACTTCAGATGTGAAATAGTTGAAGAATGTCAAATGGCAAAAAGTACAAGTTTAAGTTCCTTCTAAACTCTCAACCATCTCGATTACTAGGGAAACACGTTAAATTTATGTTTATACGAGCAAAATAATTTCAACTATAATGTGCCGTCTTACAGATTGAACTGCTAAAAATCCTAAATACGAATTTATAATATATATGTATAAATATATATATATATATATATATATATATATATATATATATATATATATATATATATATATATATATATATATATATATATATATATATATATAAATATATACGTAAAATACATCTATTTGATGGATTGACATTTGTATGTAATAAAACATGATGGAATTTAACAAAACAATATTTGAAATTCAGATACATTCATCTATCACCGGGTTCCATTTTCCACGTCAAGTTCACAGCCAAATATTCCCTTGGTTCTCTTCAAAAAGCTTCTGCTCCAAATTGAGTGGCATGTTCAATCAAGATTGCCATAGGCCATCCGATAATACAAAAAAGCCTTACCTTTCCACGAAGCGTTTCGTACATTTTTGGCGTTAGATGGTGAGCTAGACAGTTGTTGTGTTTATCAAGATCTGGATAATCTTTCTTTGGTGGGAAAATCTTATAAGCTCTTTTCCCAGCATCGCAACTGCTTTCGGGAACTACGCCAATTTGCGATAGCCCGTACGCGGAAACTGCGCCAGCCGCAACTGAGGCGGTAACTAATTTAATAACATTGTTAGATAGATATCTCGCAAACGGTGACATGCTTCTTCTCAAATAGTCTATCGTCGTCGGATCAAAATCTGGACTCTTCCCAATGCAAAGCGATGTAACAAATCATTTTAAAAATACAACAGTCGCTTCTTAAATCTATTCAAACAATTTTTCAATCATATAACATATGACGTGAAAAGTTAGCTAATTCAACGTAGAATTTCTAAATTTTTGGAGGCAATAAAACGTCACTTCAAATCACACTATTTCAAATGCAACTCCAGTTGACGACAAAAATACATCTACCCAGTCTACAGTAGATAATTCAACCAACTTATAGAAAATACCTAAAGTTGCTACAATTCGGAAAATGGCGACCATGAACCATTTTTAAAAGGATATCTAATGGGCCCTATCTATTAATTTTAACAAACTCCTAAAGGATCATATTGGGATACATAATTCACATATTTCCTTTACAATATTGTCTCTGGGTTACACAAGGATATCTACTTAGTCCAATATTTGTAACATTTTATATGCTACAAGAAGCCCTTCACAGCTATCCAGACGATACTAAATTTAAACGAAACGGTTAGTCCCACTAGAGAGTACGAAAGTTGGGAAGAACGTGCCAGAGAGAACACTTATCCCAGGCTGTCGGCACCGTAAGGTAGGGTAGCCTGTTCTTTTCCTCGCTCGCCACTTTCATCTCCAAAGTGTTGCCATATGGTGTCCATTTGATACTGGGTTGAAAGTGAGCGAGCATCTACACTCTGTTCATTTTCATATAATTTTAAAATTCCACTACATACAACGCAATTAAACATAAAACATACATACAACACTATGACCCGAGCTGAGCCTCAAACCCGAGCTGAGCCTCAATCCCGAAATGAGTTTCAAACCGTCGATCCTCTGCTTAGGAGACGAGAGCTCTAAAAAACTAGGTCACTCGCTCCTTCGTGATGACAATATACTATCGAATTTTTTCCTAAATGCCCAAACTAGTCAGGGTTTTGCAGCACAAAAGTAGCATGGCTTAATTTAGCCGCACCGAAATGGAAAAATTCAAATATCCTACGAAGATCTCACAACATTACGATTAATGATTTGAAATTTAGAAAACATTCATCAAACAAGACCAAATTAAGTTACTTTTAATTAAAACAGTCTTGTGTTTATCCGGCCTTAAATACGGAATGAGCTACAAAACAAGGTGCAGCCTGCAATTTAAGTAACCAACATATTTGATATAGGAAAGGAAAACTCCAAAATACGACTATTGTTGTGTTTGCAGTTGATTAACTGTTATCTCGCGATGAATTTCATATATAATATGAATCTATACAATACATCATAACGAACTGTTTGTGTAGCTCAAATTGCTAGCAATGTAAAACCAAACTAAAACAAACAAATCAAAAACAAAAAAACTTCATTCAAAAAGTTGCAACATGGCCTCTTTGAGCGAAGGTATTGTGCACCTCATTACTAGCAGGTGCACCTGCATGTAATGCTGTTTTAATAAATCAATAATAACATAGGCTGAAAAGTATGGGCATTAATTAAGTAAATTATTATATTATAATTTATCATATTATAGTTTATCATAATACATTATATCATATAATATAACATTATATCATGTTACACTATATTATATTGGATTATGCTATGTTATATTGTACTATATTGTACTATATTATATTATATTATATTATATTATATTATATTGTATCATACCATATTATATTATATTATATTATATTATATTATATTATATTATATTATATTATATTATATTATATTATATTATATTATATTATATAATACTATATTGTATAACATTATATTTTATCATAATAAATTTTACTACATTATATTACATTATATTAAATTATGCTTTGCCACATTATTATACTGGTGGTAAATTAAATCTACCTGTATAGAGAAGTCTGATGACTCAAAATGTTAAGGGTTACCTACCAAATTCTTCTTTGATTTTAACAGAAAATAGAATCAAACAATGACAGAAAGAATGAAAAAAAGATGAAGATCCTACTCATTAAATCCATATTCCAATAACTTTAAACCAACCAAATCTTAATGAAGGAAGACAACTGGTTAAATCATAATGCCAACAGTATCATAATCTGCTTTGTCTAAATTATATATCATAATTTAAAATGCAACATAGCATTGATATCACACTGTTTTGATATCTAATAGAGAATAGAGTATAAGAAACTATAGAAAAGAATACAAAGGCAAACTTCAAAATAAAAACATAATAATTTACTATTGTTGTTACTGCTGCTGTTGCTGTTGCAATTTTTGCATCATTTGTTCATCTTGCATAGACATGGCAGTTAATTTCTTACCAACTCTTTCATGAATTTCAAGATACTTGGCCACACATCTATCTAAACAAACAGATTCTCCTTTTGACAATTCTGCTTCTTTATATTTAGTTGATATGCATTTCTTTTGACAAGCATTTGTTAACCTTAAACAAAAAATAAAATGAAATCAATGTTGCAAATATCCTAACCAGATGCTAGCATCCATGCACACATAAGGAAATGAATTCTAAATGGATAGTCAACACTCTGCCCAACAGAACAAGTGATAAGTGAAGCAGTAAGAAAGTTTGCTATCAAGCTATTGCTACTGCCCATAAAAGCTATTGCTCAATCTGAACAATTACTCATATGAAATGCAGTTACCCATATTTACCATCATTCACCCAATGAGAAGACAGGTTTTCATTCACCATCACCGTCTTATGTTAAGTCCCCAAACAACTCATTCACTGATCTAATCACGTCTCAATATAAATTTCAATTTCATACACTCAACCTTAACATTCTTAACATTTAACATCATTTAATACATTTATTGAAACTCAATTTTACCAACTAAATTGCTCAGAGGCAAGCACCACTTCCATACAATAATTCAAATCACAAAAGCTATAATGAGTAGATGATAGTGAATAAAAATTTCTCTAGGCTATATTTATTACTGTTTAATAAAACTTCCACTCACCTAGTGTACATATCTGTCATCATTTCAACTTCTAATTCGGCCAACATTTGCATATTTGCTCCATCTGCTGCAGCCATTTTCACTATGAACTTGTCGTCTAACTCAAATTACCTGTTCATTCACAAATTGACAAACCTTTGCTTATAATTTCTGAGACTATAACAATAGATCAGTCTCATGGGTACTGTTTCCAACAAAAAATATACGTATGCAAGGATATTGATAACTCCACCTCTGATCTGGTGAGTGTTTGCAAACGACATTCTTAGGATGAGGGGGGTGAACTTAAATCATACACCACTTAAATAACAAATGCAGTCTTTGCAAAAAGCATGATGGTCTAGCCGCATACGAGAAGAAAATACATGGTTTGAAATGGGGAAATAATACCAACGATAACCAAAAAAAACCTTTGCAGATTGCAAAATAACATCTAAGTACATAATATTCATATTGATATATGTATATGTATATATCTCGCCAAGAAGTTTAGTGCATCATGCAACAGCAAACGTTGCTTGATGTATATTATACGTTAAACGATGTATGCTGTGACCAAAGAAACTTCACATTAGTAGAAACAACGCTACGTAGTGTGAAGTTTCTTTACCAGAAACTTCACACAGGTTGACAAAATCTAATAGTTCGAACGAGGAGTTCATCGCTCATAATAGGATAAGGATCGTGAATCACTTTTCAGCACAAAAATTCAATGACATGTCTCTATTTGAATACTCCAAAGCATGCAGAAGGACATACCTCACTCTGTTAACGCTGGATTTACTCTGGGTCATGTAGTTAGGATAATGCTCTGAGTTCACATGGCACTTTCAAAATGGGCCTAAACGATTGCCTCATTACGGTGCAGCCTCTATTCGCTGTAGACAGATTAGTTCGTCACTTCTCCCTTCAAAATTCCACTTCATACAGACATAAGAAAAATCAACCGACTACATACAGACAATCTAAAAAGAACTAAAAGTTAAGAAAATATAAAAAAAATTTTTGATAACTTTGAATTGTTTAAGAAAGGGCCCTCTCAGTAGATAAGCTAATAGAGGAGACCGATGAAGTGCATGCAAATGTTCTGTAAATCCTTGAGTTTGCCCCCCTCCCGAAAAAGCCCCCTCCAGGAAGCTCCTATACCGTCATTGTTACTAAGTCCCCCTAGCTTTAAGCTCTCACAAAGGAAGATTGTATTTAGACAGCTGATTACGTGTTACGGAGAAAAGCTGTTTTGAAAGTGAATCCTATATGGGGCAAAGTACTGTATAAGCCCCCACCTTGAAAAAGCGCTCCCCTAGAATAAGCTCCGACCAAAAATATCAAAGATTAATACGGATGTGAAGTAAATAAAATCTCGAGAGTGAGATGAGCTAAGTCGATGGGAATGCGCGGAGGTTAATGTGATTGCCAGCTGTATGAGAAAAATCGTCTTTTCATCGAAACATTTCACTTGTTGATGTCTGCACATTACAACATCATCAAACAAACATAGGAGTTGTGTAAGGTTGTTCCAATGAGAAATTTCGAGGTTTGTCAGAGAAAAGAAGGGAAGAGTTAAAAGTATTAGAACAACTATGCCTCCAGTACATTTTGTTGATGCTGGAAATTACAAAGAATGCGGCAAGAAAAAGGATATTATAGAGTATGGATTTGCAACCATCGCTAAATTTCAAATTAAAAGTAGATAAAAGACAAAAAAGTAAACAACGAGCAGTAACAAACGCAGAATAGGATGTATCAAAAATCAAAAGATGAGTTTAATTATCATACTCAGAAATAAAATGCGACTTGAGAAATACTCTTCGTAGACGGTTCTTCAGAAATAAAATGCGACTTCAACATTTGAATCAACCATTAATTTGCTTAAGAACAAACTTGCCTGGAGTTTTTTGTTTCTTTTCTTGTAGCACAGTAATTCTGGATGAACATCGAAAACGGTATTGCCTAACTTTCACAAAGTGTTACATAAAAATATGCATGCATTTACGCATATACCAACTTCCCTAGAACCTTTGATGTCGCAATTTTTCTATGCTAGCTGCACTCTCACATCGCAATCGCATGTGACATTGTCATAGTTCATTCTTGCTTTATCAGATAGACAAGAGGCAAAAAGATTGAAAGCAAGAAACAAGTCATCGAAGCTGTCTTGTAGTCTGCACTTCCATGAGCTGAAAATAAAAGTTATCTGTTAGATTTCAGTTAGTACAACATCCGTAAAAATTCGTTCATTAATGGTGGTTCAATGACATGCCACTATCTAGTTGTAAACAATATCTCCTAGTCACTAATTGGCTTGCTAACCAAGTGGAACTTAAATCAATAATGAGAGATTGTGTTATGTGATTGGAACGTCTCCAAAATCTGTTTCAGAAAGGCTCTTTGTAAAATCTAAATCCTCTCTAAGACAAGGAGTGTCTGGCTCATTGGGTTTAAAAATACAGGGAACCGGAGTATCCACCTCTGCCTCATAAAAGGCTGGTATTAAAAACATAGCTCTAAGAAAAAGAAGTTTGATATAACTGAGTTGCAAAACTTCGCCGAAAGAAGTAGAAAATCAATTTCCTGAGGTCTGATTGTTGAGAACTTCACCCTTCAAAGAGAAAAATGCTTATTATTCAAATGCGAGGTATGTGCCGATGCTCTAAACTTACGCTTTGCTGGATCTTCTAATACAGTGTACCTGGTCTCCATTCCTCCATCTAAATGATCGTGCACGTGACAGTGCAAAAGCCACGTGCCTGGGTTTGTTGGTACCATTTCCAAAGTCTCGAAAACACCAGGAAACACATCATACACGTCATCAACATGGGCTGTTGTTGTTCGCTAAAAAATTGAGAAAGATTACTCCAGATGAAGATCTTTTCATCATAAAAACAGTGCTTTCCATGAACGTAGGAATGTAAACGCATTATTTGTATTTACAATGATTCAGGGTTTTTGTTGCAACTAGCAATAGGCAAGTTAAATTATCCCCATATTATATCTATAAAATTGCCAGTCATCATTTGAAACTAAAATACTATCACTCACGTGGATAAATGTGTTGGCATGGAAATGTACAGTGTGAACATCGACCTCGTTACCAATACCAAGTAAGTACCAGGCCACCTTCTCTTTAACTTTCATTTGGAGATAGCTTCCATTATTAGGCCCATTCCCGTAAATGAATCCATTAATTCCATGCATCTTGTTACTTTCTTTGAAATCTTCATCAGCTTTAGACACTTTGGCTGGATCAGCAAACCTTTTAATATTTTCGTCCAAATACCAGCTCTCATTTTCATCAAGGACAGTAAAGAGAAGAGCGAATTCTTTGTCAACATCTTTTCGTGTTCCATCTGCTTTCAGAGTTCCCTAAGAAACATGACGATCCCTTCTTACTGTTCATCCAATCGTTATAAATGAACAAGCCACAAAGAAGCTTTGAATACATTTAGAAGCAAGCGAAATTCCAGCCAATATGAGCCAATACTTTTTTTAACTAATATTAAATGATTATTAGTTCAAGATCGGTAGGTAGAGCTCCAAAGTGAAAACAAATATTAGCCAACAAGTCCTAGCCAAACATCTTGTATAATTTAGATAACTTCAAACTTTAACCTAACTAATCCTTCAGTTGCTGCCATTGCATTTGCCCCTGAAATAGGAGGTGGAATATTGTACCCCATGGGTCTTTGTATTGAGGTCCTGCAATATCTGAATGGATGTCGTACCAAATGCTAAATGTGATCTTAAGTGTTGAACCCAGAGCTTGTTGCTCTTGAAAGAAGGGCGATAATATCGAGCTCTTGTTTATAAATTACTCGTACTATAGCCTAATCTTGTCTATTGGTTATGTAATAGAATGAATTATTTTCATTGCCAAACGAGACCGGAGGAATCTAAGATAATTCACGTCTCATGGAATCTGCCAATCTTTTTATTTATATTTCTCAGTTCTATTCCTAACTCATTGAAACAGATGATAACCATAATTGTTTCAATCATAAATGTACGATAGCGGGAGATTGTATCTACCTTTCGGCATGTTATCAACGGGCCAATTAATCCAGAGTTTGTATCTTTTACCGAATCAACAGCTGAAAAGTATGACCATGTAATACATGCACTATCTTGAGCACCTGGTGCTGATCTTTTCGGCACAAACCACTGGTAAGTAGCCACTTTACCAGGCAAGACGAACTTTCCTCTAGTTCTGTTTTGATCCATATAAACAGATCCTTCCTGGTCCTTACTAAATAGGAGAAAAACAGCTAATTTTTTTAGAAGAATTTGATCAACACAATGCTAATAAAATTGAGAGTGTTCTAGCAAGGAAATACTGCATCAAGTTAGTTTTGTATACAATATTCTTTGGATAAAATCTAATGGAAATAAATTGGTTGCTATAAACAGCAACTAAATGCTAAGATATCACTAATTATCTTACTTCTAAGTAATGGCTTAAAGCTAGCTACATGAAAAGCAATCATATTACGAAAGCAACTGGATAGATTATTCATTTCCTGAGTAGTTTACAGAATCAAGAGTTTTTCATAGCAAACAGACTGAAACTATTACGATCTTTTAATTTCGACAGAAAACTTGCATAATTGTTGATATCGCTGTTTGCGCTAAAGAATTCATGGCTTAAATTCACCTGTACGATACCCCATGTGGTTGTATCGAATAATTTCGAGTGGCCATATTTTTTAAGACAATTTCGATCTGATCTTCCTCTTCAGCTCGAATTAACGGTCCTAGTATTCCTAGATGCTTCATATCTGATGATCTCTCTTTCATTCTACTGAACGTTGAATCTGTGAATTCTCTGTACACTGCTTTCTTGTATACTTTTCCAATTCTGGTTGACGATCGCTTAGTGAAAACCATGGAGCTGTAGAAAATCGCTACTTTAGAGACGAAGAAACTAGTTTCCAAAGAGAACTGCGCTCTTGTGTCGTTTAGAAAGGATGTAACAAGCAAAATAAGATAATGATTCAAATTTCATAAAACACAGCTGGAAACAGTGGAACTCAACAAGTCAAACTTCAAATCCGAAGAATGAAATTGAAGTAGAACATAAATTGTGATATGACGGTGTGGTCTACATGTGTAACTTCAAGTGCAAAAAGACAAATATATATATATATATATAGCATTTGTTTTTATGAATGTCTATTTAAAATTTTAAAAATGTCAAGTGTAAGAGCTATCGAGTTATAAATATATATATATAGTCAATTGTAAACTACCTATTATTTAGTGAGGTTTACAACTGTATGTAACAAATATTTTCAATGAAATGAAATTTCCATTATTATAAAATTCTTTACAATATATATGCAATAGCTTATATGCATAACTAATTCACAATTAATGCTGCATGAAATAATCAAACATATATCCGTAAA
Organism: Mastigias papua; assembly: GCA_964019165.1. Taxonomy (NCBI): domain Eukaryota; kingdom Metazoa; phylum Cnidaria; class Scyphozoa; order Rhizostomeae; family Mastigiidae; genus Mastigias; species Mastigias papua. The sequence continues at coordinate 15,497,946 of OZ025274.1, forward strand.
ATAAGAGCATATCTTAAAAAATGCAGTGCAATATGATGACACGCTTGGGGGGTTGGGTGTTCTAATTTTCGTCACAAATTTTGCATGCAAATTTCACATGTAAAGCTTTTGTCTCAACCGAAAAGAACCTAAGGTTACTTTACCCAGAATCTTTGTCCAATTCAATTCCATGTACCATACTCCTATTTGCTTCAGCATAGTCCCATTCTCTTTCAACAATTCCAATGTAAAATCTCCTCTTTTTCCCAGTAGTTGTCTCCGTCTTGGACGATTTGCACCTTTCAACTGTGTATGTGGCTTTCATTCCGGCGTTGTAATGGTCGTTAACTCTGCAGACCAGTCCCCATACCCCTTCGTTGACAGGCTGCATACTGAATGTTGTACCTTCACCTGCATGAAGGCAAGCCATGCAAAGACGAATCAGTAAAGAGCATATGTTGCTAAGGGCTAAATGTAACACGGAAATTGCTACCATTACTAGTTCCATCATCTTAGCGTACAGTGATAGTTCAGTGGTGAATACTTCTGCTTAACAATCAAAGTGCATGCGGTTCGAACGCTTTCAAACCAGCATATTAGGCCTATCAGAACTATCGACTAACTCAACGATGGTTTGACTGGCAGACAGGGAAGCTAGATTAATCCTACATACAATCCTACATACGCATCTCTAGCTGTAAGTTAACTTCGGTTGACACTCAACGGGAAAAGAATAGCCAGCCATTAGGATGGAGTGTCCAACGACAATAAACATCTGCTGTTTACTTACTTACTTTACTCGAAATGAACAGCAAATGAGAATAGAATCAGTGATGCAATGTCCTAAAAGCGTTATAATCATGTTGTTGGGACATTTAATAATTTCATGCATCTTATTGCGTTATCCTCAATTTCGCAAATTTTACATTGCCAGTGATGAGTGAAGAATTTCATTTCATGAAAAATTTACAAAATATCATAAAATTATGGCTTGTTAATTGTTAACCGCTATAAATTACATTGTGCATAGTTATTCTCCAACTTGAACTCACATCAAAATGATTTGGTTTTTAGAAAAGAATCATAACTAGATGAACTTTCATTTCAACCAGTTGGATCATAGACAGCAAAATTTTTTCACCACAATTCATGAATCAAAACTAGCGTATGTTTATGATGTGAACAAAGTACCTGAGGTTGTATCTGTCACAAAAAACTTTGAAGCATAATGATTTGAAACATAAGGACAAATGGAAAGCTGCCATAGAAATATTGATATACCTGGGAAAAGCGCCAGAGAATCTTTATGGATACCACGGTCGCTGCTGAATGAGTTGCCATGGAAATAGATACCATGCATGTCAACTTCTGTGCCAACTGCAAACGCATGCCACAAAACTTTTGTGTCTTTGCATACTTTTAGGCCATCCATGTTTCCATACATAAATCCATTGACTTGATGCATCTTGTTGCTTTCCATAAAGTCATCATCTTCTAAAATAGCAGGAGATGGACTTTGTGACAATAACACATCAGGAGATGAAAAGACTCGTAAAATAAGTGTCAGTGCTTAGTGGCAAAAGCAACATCTGGAAAGGGGGAATGCCGGGCAAAAGCATGGGTTAAATAGACTATAACCCTAACAAACCTTCTTCGGAGGAGCACAAACATAGTTCTATACACTCTACTGAAATATCTAGAAGGATAATATTTGCAAGAATTCATAGAAGACCTAAGTTTCTTCTTTCATCTGGAGGGCCTTGATTACACAATGACAACGAATTATATGAGCAATAACGTCTAATATACTTGGACCAACCTTTGCTAACGCCACCACATTTTGCACTTGTGCAATATTTCTGCATATTTTTGTCCAATAGCCATGACTTGTTTTCATCCATTACTGCCATCAAAATAAATTTCTCGGCATCATATCCTTTAGGCAGGCCATTTGAACCAAGTGTACCATTCTTGCAAATTACAAGTGGTCCAAGGAGTCCTAAAATGGCAAAAAAATAGAACAAGAATTATAAGGAAAAATATAGCCAAAAGCTTCGATATCTCTTGAATACCATAGTGGGATTCAGATTGCACAATCGTGCAATAGAAAAAGATAGACTAAAACCATGACACTTGTCTCTACAACTCGTTTCGTACTATCAGGTAAGCATATTCCAATTTATCATTACTCTCTCTTAAAAATAATGCGAAAATCATCATATTACCACCATGGTCTACCCAACATAATACCACTCAATCATCATGATACCACCCAACTAACTAACAATTTCCTATGAACCACAATAGCTCAATCCCATGTCTGTTCAATACAACTTCTTTCCTCTCCAGTAAACAAATTCACAACAAATTGACAAGGTCCTCAATCTGTGCTCCTTCTGATTAATGTCACAGGTGTGAGAGTTTCTACCATATTTCGAGAGATTATCCAAAGTGAAACAGGTTAAAGCGAGTTGCATGTGTAATACATCAGCTATGTAATATTTGTATGAGACAACTTATCCTGGCCATCGGCATTGTGAGATAGAGTGGGCAGTTCCATTTCTTACCACCTATACCTTCCCGTTGTTTTCACCAGGTAACAATTTCCTTTCATTTTTACATTTCTATTCAAATTTTTGAATTGCGTTCGCAGAGTGGACAGCAAACAAGTATCTAAACCTTGGCCTAAGGCTTGTTTTGAACCAATAACCTTTCAATCAGTGATGAAGCGCCCCAAAAATGGATACTAATCAAAAACTTGTGCAATAAATATAATAGAGAATACCTTACCTGTGTACACATCTTTGACAAGATCCACGCCTGATGTGTACAGTAATGAAACACATGGCCAATCGTTCGATGTTGGAGCAACTGATTCTGGGACTAGCCATCTATATGTGTACGTTGCATTCGGGGATACGCTAAAACTCGCGTTGATATTCGTATTGTCGTTATACAGTAATCCTTGGTTGCTGCTGTTGTAAACAACGCCACGTGGGTGCATAGAATATTTACGGCTGGCCTGTAAATGGTGGATTATTGGAATCTCATCACATTCACTTTTCAACGTAAATATAAGCTCGTTACGTTTGAAATGTGGAGTTAACTATAAGCAATGATTAAAAACATGATTTGATTTTGAGTTTAAAGCCCCGTTGGGTCAGCTACTATTGTCAATCGTAAGTACCAATGTATGTCTCTAAAAATCTCTGTGACAGGCGTTCGATTTTGTCCCAAATCTAGGACCCAGAAATTAGGAAAAAGGGGATTTATGAAAAAAGCAAAAATTCCAAGAAAAGATGCACTTATAGGTTCAACTCAGTGCATCAGCAATTTTATCTCTTCGATATTCTCAAAATGGGGGCTAGTTTTTCGGAGATTTTAGAGAAAAAGGAAGGGGGGAAAAGTTGAGTAAAAGATTAGAGAAAAAGGTCAGCATTCTAGAACCTCAATGGTTGCACTTGACAATGAGAGTGGAACCACCGGGTCTAAAGCCAAGAATATTGTCCCAAAGTAACATTTGATGCAGCAGGAAACTATAGGCAATAAAACTCTATAAAAATATTATATACCAAAGGGAAGGGACTAATGAAAAGAGAGTATTAAAAAGTAAAGAACTTTTATAGTTATTTGGACAAAAGTTGTAAATCATATCCGACAGGCAATCATCCAAATAGAGCTGACATTGATTTAAATACCTCATTACCCAGATATTCGCTACCATGCACGAATTTTCAATTCTTCTAGTTTCGGTTTCTTATAGAAATGCTGCCCGATAACTCGAAAAATTGATAAATCGAACAACTGTCGATCCCCCACGAGAGGTCAACTGTATTAATGATAATGAAAAAAACCGAATCCTTACAAAATTTTTTAATGTAACGTGAATCTCATCGCCAATTTCTGCCCTTATGATCGGCCCGAGCATACCAAGATACCTTTCATCTGGGCTTCTCTCTCGTTTCTTGGTGAAAGTTGCATCGGTATATTCAAAATAAAGCGTCTTCATATATTTGCCACCAATTCTATTCGTGGAGCGTGCGAAGAAAGTCGCAGAGGAGCTATTTAAGACAGAGAATGAAAATATCATCACAAAGCAAAGACGATGCTAGATACTTAGTAAATTGATGATCGCTACTTTCAGTGATTTACGATTAGTGATTTATGATTAGTGATTTATGATTGATCTACTTGATAATGATATATCATTGGTTAGTTTGACTTTGTGGCTTCTTGGAGATATCACTAGTCACAGCAGCAAAAATAGATAATTTGTTGGTAAAGTAGGGCGAATGACTGACTGGTTAGATGGCTTGACTGCTGAGCTGAACTTCGATAGTTCGAGCAGAACTCTCATATCATAGTTGGGATGCTCACTCACTGTTCACACAGCAGCAAATGGGTACCTAATGGCAATATTCAGGAAGTTAAAGGCGCGGGAAGGAACTGGCCACCCTACCTGACTTTGCCGACGGCTCAGGACAAGTGTCCTTTCTAGTAGGCACTCCCCAACCTACGGAATCGTACACGGGAATAACCTTAACCTTTTGTTGGTAAAGTTAATTAATGGTGGATTCATAAATCATTCAAATTTGGTTGACTCATTTGATGTACTGATAGGTTGATCGATGATTACTGATTGACTTGATAGCTTGCTCAAAGATTAACTTTCTGTATGATTCTCTGTCTGGTTGCCTGTCTACCTGACAGAATAGCTGATTGAACTGATGGCTGTATGGTTATCAGACTGTCTGGCTGATGGTTTGAGTGATTGATCGAGTGGTTAGATAAGTGTCTATCAATCTGATTGAATGATAGACAGGTGACCAGTGACCAATAGTATCACTGCTAACACGTTCACAACAATGATATAGAAGCACCGAAGTTTCACATAGCATGGCTTCAAACAGAGGCCGTGTCACAGGATGCGCTCAGCCTCGGTTGTATAGAAGTTTAAAAGAGCAAAAATCTTTAATGCCAATTACAATATGATACTGAAAAGAGCTCACGTACCTTCCTGAAACATTTAATACCCCTCCATCATACTTGTTCAACCCAGATGGCCCATACTTCCATTCAACCTCTTCGGCGGCGATAAAATATCGTCTGACTTCTCCGCCAGCGGTAGCGTGACTTTTTGGCTTGCTCCCCTTACTAGAGCACGTCTTGGCATTGTAATATGCATACATTCCACCGGACAAATGATCAGCAACTTGACACAAAAACATCCAACGGCCAGCCTGCTTGACTTCCATAACACCAGTCGTTGTGTGTGCTGGAAATAAAGACGCGGCGTCGGTTCTGTGGTTGTCAAGTTTGATCATATTGCCTGAAAACACGCCTGTTTGAGACAATAGATAATAAACTTAGTCACATGAAGAGCTTATAAACAAATAGTACATTTTTAAAAAATGATTTAATAGGGTTATACACCATTTTGAGGTTATAAGAAGATTCTGACTATGCCATTATTAGATGTACTTTGAAGCTAAAAGCATCCTGACACAAAGTACTTGCCAGTTGAAGGATAAGACAGTATAAGACAGTATACATTCAGATGCGAAAAAGCGCCTACGTAGAACTTTCAGAATGGCGCCCTGAAGCTGACTGAAGCTGTTTGCAGCTCTGCTTGGCAACCTTAGCTACTCATCAAGGAACTAGGGTAGTTGTAGCACAGAATAGATTCTCTAGGCAAAAGACACTGAAGAAGTCATTTCCAACAAATATTCTAAAAATTCAATGATCAGAGAATATATCAAACATCTTTTAAGTTCTTCAATACTTTTGGATGTGCTTCTTGCAAGTTCAAACTAACAGGCATTGACAGTGAACAATATGCTAATATAATCTTACTTACCAGTATGCATATCGACTTCATTCCCAAGCACACCCAGATGCCAAGATACGTTGGTTCCAACACAAACTTCCAGTCCCTCCAGGTTTCCATAAAATAAACCATTGATTCCATGTAGCAGATTGCTCTCTTTGAAGGCATCGTCATCTTTCTTGACCGAACCTGGGTTTCCTGTTTTCCTTTTGATATTTTCATCTAAATACCAACTTTTATTTTCATCGAATACGTTCAACAACATGAACATCTCTTTGTCGACATCTCTGCGCTTGTTTGATTCATCTATTGCCCCTTTCTTGCATGTCAAAAGCATTCCAACAAGGCCAGTATTTATATCATTACTTGGGTGATAATGTGAATGATATACCCAGGAAATGCAAGGCTCGTCTCCTTCTCGTGGAGCCTCGTCTTCTCTTATGACCCATTCATACTTATGAACATGCCCAGGTTTAACAGCGTCATCACTCTTCATGAATCCGCTGGTCTCATCTAAATACTTTGCTCCTTCTGATGACTTCTTATAGAAAACGCCGTGAGGATGGACTGTATAAGGTCTGCTTGCCATGTTCTATTGGAACAACAATATAGCTTCCCAATTAATTGAAATGAAGATTTTAAATCGCGAGCATCCTGTGCCATGAATAACTACGAAACACTATATAGAATTTGAACAAAGCTTTAAGCTCCATAAATCTGATTTTAAAATGAAAGTATCGGATTAGTAGAAATTATAAAAGAGGCTGTTTATCTTTCTCGAATTTGTGTAGGCCCCAAAAAGACACTAAAAACGGGGGACATTTCTCATAAGGAGCAAGGTATCCATGAGTAGTAAAGAATAAGAAAAATAGAAGCAGTAGATAAATTGAGTTTGGAAATGACATAAACAATCTTAAAATATAACAACACGAAATGATTAGTCCTTAAGGTGAAAAATTAAACATAATGTAGAAGGGTACTCCGGTGAGTAAAATTGCTTTTGAAAGTGGCTTCAGCTGCTCGTTAATTAGAGTACTAAATTGTCTGGCTGATATGGTTTGCTTAGACAACTATTGCAGCTTGTGTTAGTTTATTTGCCTACTAAATCAATTTTTCCAAGAGTTCATTCTAATCTATTAAAATCCAGTAAAGAGGAAGCAACAGAGTTAGCATGTATTTTAAACAAAAGCTCATTCATCATCTATCAAACTTGCTGCATGAAAATGCAACATTATGAGATCAATACTGAGAGTATGAAAGAGTTTCTTTAAACTATTCATCTCCAATATACGGATGAAGAGTTAGGCTTAGAGATTTGAAGAGAAGATTGATCAACATAGGATCAACATGATGTTTTCGTTAAGTTGGGTGCTTTTAGACGAAATGAATCTGCTCACCTTAAAATTAACAATGATTGTATCGTACACTTCCCCCCTGATCACAGGCCCTAAAATTCCAAGGTCTTTTCTATGTGGCTTCTGCTTTGTAAAAGTACTGTCTGTATATTCACGGTAAACACTTTTCTTGTAGACCCGACCGATTCGATTTGGTCCTTTTTTCGTGAAGACTGCAGAGTCCCTACCAAGATAGAAATTATAACTGTAAATGACGATGAAGGTGTAGATGGTGGTGATGAAGATGACAATGATGATGACAGTGATGATGATAATGATGATAATGATCAAAAGCAAGAACAGGAGAGAAACGAGCATTTAAAATTTAAATTGAGGGAGTAAAGTCTCATGATATGGGTCTCACGGTTTGCGTGCAAACATGGAGGTCTGAGTTCTAAAAAACATCTTCGAAGTGCAGAGCTTTTTCACAAGTAAAGTGGCAAACGTTCAATGGAAAGATACATAAATTCGGATTGTCACTGTGGCTTCCATTTTCTTAGCTTATCTGGTGTTTACCTACAAAGACTTTCACCTCAATTCATTTCATGACAGTAAGCAAACGGAGAACAAAGCTCATACTATTTCTGTTGTTAATATAACTTTGTTTGCGTATCAAATCACTAGATGCTTTGTGAAGGTTGTCGCAATAATCATCAACTTCATAAGGGAAAATGAAAATGTTGAAATTTAATTACATGCAGATAACGCATATTTTCTCGAACATTCTATCAGGGCAAATCAAATTGTATGCGTAAATACGTAATCTCGTTTGAGCGCTGAAATGTGAGATATGTTACTTAACTCAGGGCAAGGCCCCAACGAAGTATCATACAGTTTTGTTACATAAGAACATATTCCATTACAGCTGAGAATTGAAGTATCGCTATGATTGTACCTAACGAGGCTATTACGAATTGTCTCACTATTCTTTCCTTACAACACCAGAAGAGGAACTGACGAAGAGGAACTGGCCCTCTTTCTCTGTGGCTGAAGATTCTTTACAATATGAATCGTCCAAATAAACTTCTTAATGATCTTTTGAAAATCTCGTCAGTGCCTCTACTAACTGATAGACAGGTTTGCTAAGAAAGAATGTGGTATGAAACACGCATGCTGACTTACTCTTCATTGTCAAGTAGGAATCCATTTCTCGCATCTTTGCCTGTCGGAGCATAATCCCAATCAACATCAACTGCTCCTATGAAGTAGACGCGCTCTTTGCTATCAATACACTGCACAAATAAGCTCAAAATTACAAGCATATGGATGACACCCATTTTTTGACAGTTCATCTCTGGTCTGCGGAAGCGAAATGCCGTTAATACAGCTGGATCATAATGGAATCCCCATCCCCAAATTCGAAAGCGCCTTCGCCGCACCAGAATCTTGCTTTCAGCTATCAGTCAACCACAGCTGAGACCACACTCTGGCAAGTTTGTTTCCACTACGATTGACTCATTCTGTTCTTATAAGAAATAGAGAATTTTGACCATGGTCAATGTTCTCAATTCTTTTATGACTTTAAATATTTTCAAATATTTTCTGATCATTTTAAGAGTGATTTTTGGGAAATATTTGAGAAACTATATGCAGTATCGAGTTTTAAAGATATTTGGCCGGGGCTACTATTACAAATTAAAGGAACGAATGCGGATGTTTTTTGTCAGAATTTTTGCCAAATGAATGTAAACAGTTGAATGCTTATTCTCATATTTGGCAAATCAAGCAATAGTGTTTTTATAAAGCGTGTTATTCTTTAATAAAAAAAGATTGTTACTGCAAGTTCACTTTGTCAAAATGCGGAGGACTCCCCTCGAATGACATCGGTCGAAGCGATCGAAAGACAAGTTCAAACAAGTTGAACTTTTCTGTCTATCGATGATGCACTGGTCAATAAAACTTTGGATTTCGTCATCAATTGTACACGAGAGCAGACACAGTTGACAATCGATGACTTGAAATCTCATAGGTATCGAAATTTGTTTGTGCGTTATCGAATGTTCGAATTATCGGGCGGTATTTCTAAGGGAAACCAAAATGAGGAGAATTGAAAATGAGTTCGAGGTAGCGTTTAATACTTACTCGTCATGACAATTACGAAATTTCCATGCAAAAATAACAAGAGAGTGAAGTTATGTTACACAAAAAGTGTCGCATAGGCTTCGTGTATGAAAAAGGTGTGGCCCTATTAAGTTTTCGTACGGGTTCCGCCCATAAACTCTTCATTTCTCATAAATAATGGTGTTTTAACCTTGGCTTGTTTTAGGCCCTGGTTGACTGTTTACTGTGTCTACCATATGACGCTGATTCTAGAATCATGTCGTTGGTCAACGAGCTGTGTTCTCCTTTTCCTGTGTAATTGTCTTCCGCTAGCTCTTTTGGTCTTCATAGTTCCTGGTTTTAAATGTCCCTTCTTTGGTTTATCAACAATGGGATTATTACTTGGCTTCAGATCTGCTTAGCTTTAGGACAGCCTCATTTCATTAACATTTTATGGTGTTTATCTAGTCAAACGAGTATGATAGGCAGCGTCCAGTGCAATCGATTCTCCACAATTACCAATCCTTGCATATCTGGAAGCTGGCCTTATCCTGGCTCTTGTCTAAGTCTCTCGGAACAGACATGCGAATTAACGTAAATTGCCTAATAAACATACAATAGATTTCTGGCTTTGATCAGATTATGACAGTAACATTTCTTTGCGTAAGTTAACTTGAATTGAATGACTCAAATTTTACGGCTAGCATGGTTAGTGACTGTTGCTAAGTTCATTCGCTGTCACTGATTTGCTGTCTGTTTAATCTAAAATTCTTTTCTAAAAAGAGTTAGAATGACAATTCCGCGCACATCGTGGCCAGAGACCCACGACCCTTTGTCAGAATGACATTACATCTGTGTTCCAGCTGACGCTCGTCTTGACAGCAAATCGGTCGGCCGAGGTTTCCTTGAAAGGACTTTAACAGACATGTTCGGATTTCTTTACGGGTAAATATTGTTACCCCAGTCAGTAAACACTGTTTTATCCATAACACTTCTTTATATCATGCAGAAAACATCAAATTTCTTCACCATCCATTATTATGCAACAACAGTCAATCCCCCTTATATTTGGCTTATTTATTACCATTTTTCGCTCAGTTTTCCGTCTGTGAAGAATCTTGATTTCTTTCTGTTTCCCAAACCGACCTTTCCGCCATTGCACTATTATCATTTCCTATTTTAGTAACATTTGCATTTTTAGATTTCGCTGACAAATATGATCCTTTCCCCGAAATAACAACAAATGGACAAAATTGCTATGATATAGGACTTCTTCTTTATCCTTAAAGCAAATGAAAAGAAGTTAACAGCCTTTTGAAAATCAGGTTTAATTGTTCAATGAATCACATACATGCAAATTATGTGATTTCTATCATTCTGAGCTGGTCTGTTTGGAAGAGACTTGATAGTTTGTACTTCAAAGTATGCAACACAATACTAGTTCGCAAAGTTGTATAGAAGCAAAACATAACGGCATTTTTGGGATCTATAATTGGAAGCATTTGAAGAAAAAGCGACAATATCTGAGACAGGTAAGAAAGTATGCTGCTTCCAACATCGTGTTGGTTCATTGTTATCTATAAAGTTTATAACTGCTGCATCTGACCAACTAACTACAAATTGTAAATCATGGTATCGATTGTACTTAAAAAAGCTAATAAAAACAACTCTTCTAAATAAAATCATCTACAACACTTTCCAGAAAAAATACCGGTTACTGGCAGTCACTTCTGCAAGATTTGGCACAAAATTTCAGCATGTGTTTCCGAAAAGAGGGACGAGATGAAATGCAGAAACCCAAATCTTTCCATACTGGACAGCTTCGCATGCGATCAAAGCAATTAAATCCCCCACGGGCACTTTGGCCGCATCTTTTGCATGTTTTTGGGCAATTGTTCTTGACCCATCCATTGTGGCAACGACTTCTGATTCCGGGACAAAATGCAAATTTGTCCTTACATGATGTATCTAGAAAAACAAATAGTCCTACAAATGAACCCTGTCCTCCATTCAAGCCTGCCTTATAAGCTGAAATCTCAGCAAGGCATTACAATAAACCAAATCGAGGTCGCACTTAAAAATTATCCGATACCTTCTATTTCCCTTTGCTTGTCAGAATCACTGAACTGAATCTGGAGAATCCTCATAGAGGAAAGCTACTTTAAAATTGCCCAATTGTCCAGCCAAAAACTTGGCATGAAAAACTCACAGAAAGTTAAAGAATTGAAGTATCATCTTTCCTCTTACCTTCTTGATCTGAGAATACAGTGTATCTCGTTTCCATGCCACCTTCTAGATGATCATGGACATGGCAGTGAAGCAACCAGGTGCCATTCTGTTGTGGGATCATATCAACAGTTTGAAAGGTGCCTGGGAAGACGTTGTAAACATTGTCCCGATGCTCTGAATTGGTTCGCTGTTCAATTATAAATATAAACTAAGCATAGAAATTCATATATATATATATATATATATTTATATATATTTATATTCATATATATCATTTGTATGCATGTTTGTATGCTTAAGTGCATGTATGGTATTGGAATGATAAGGTTGCTTCATAAATACTATCTTTATTTCATCTTCTCTCCATCCTTGCATGAATTAATTTTCCAATCATTTACTGAGATTTTGACAGATTGGAAGTATAATTTATCTCAAGCCTGACTCTTACGTGATCATGTCATGATGATGGATAATGAATATCATAGGACAGAATCACAGAATGTGACAGTATCTGGAACGTCCCCTAAAGATGATAATTTATGATAATTTATGATAATTTATGGTTATATCAAAGGACATACAACTTACGTGAATGAAATCATTTGCATGGAAGTGCACCGTGTGGATATCAACCTCGTTTCCAAAGCCAATCAAATACCATGCAACTCTGTCTCCGGCTTTCATTCGGAGGTAGTCACCATCATTAGGCCCATTCCCAAATAGAAAGCCGTTTATTGCATGCATCTTATTACTCTCCTTGAAATCTTCATCTTCTGTGTTAACACTATCTGGCCTTAATGCATATTTATCTATATTTTCTTTCAAATACCAGCTTTCATTTTCATCAAGGACAGTAAACAACAAGGCAAATTCTTCATCGATATCAACCCTTTTTCCTTTTGCGTCTAACGTTCCCTGCAAGAAAATATACAAAGAGCAATATCAGAAATGTGGCTCAAAATGAAATTTCTGTTTGCTCCGTAAACGAGACAAGAGAAACTCCTGTCAAAGATGCCAATGATGAAACATGATAAACAAAAGTAATTTAAAAATCAAACAGCGTAGGCGCGATTCGTTAATTGTCTTGCAAAGGAAAACTAACTTGATTTGGTTTCTTAGATTGTTGTGTTGGGAAAGTCCCTGAGGCCCACAGTCCTTAGCAAAGCTCCCAACAAGAAACGAAAAGGAAAGACAAAGTAGAGAGGGAAATACCATCACGTTTGTTGAATTTAGATTTCAAAGAAGACATGTTGTTTAAAATTGACACTACGAGGGAGTGCATTTTCAGCTTTGTATAGGTGTATATTGATTCACCAGCTGTCAAATGCTTTATTGTTTTGCTATGAGGTAAGATCTACTGGCTTTTTATGAGTTCCGCAATTCAGTCACCGAGGGTGGTTGAGGCAACATGGAACAGATCGAGAATCCGCAATAATCCTTTATGATTCTAGTGTAAATCCCTTTCACCGAAATTGCACACAAGTTGTTGGATTCCGGGAAGGAAGAGGGAAGTAAGGAGCTTCATAGACTGGAATTTTTGGAGCATCTTTGTAATCAGCCAGCCACTTTATTGGTTCACTATGAATCCAGCTATTCATTTCATCTGTCATTCATATAGTTAGGAAGCTGAGTTGTAAGTTATTAAGTTAGTCATTTAGCTAATTGGTCAGTCAGTTAGATAGTTACTTAGCTTGTTAGTTAGTTAGTTAGCTGGTGAGATAGTAAGTAGGTAGTAAATTGCGCTTGTAGGTTAGCTTTTTAGGTAATCTGATAGCTGATGATCACGTTCTTCACTAATATATTATATTACTAAATGTCAATTTGATGAGATTGAATAGCAGCGTGTAAGCAGTGACGAGCACTTAAGAGGCAAAGGGGCCGTTAGGGGGTGTGAGAGAGTGATAATCACCAAATACTTTTTACGAAACGTGACACGGTTAGAACATGTTTGATAAAAGCTTGCTCGAAACATCTTTCAAAGGGTCCCATGGTCTGGTCGCCCAGTAAACAGCCAAGTCCACCATTGCTCGAACAGTGTGCTCGATATCATAAACATCAGTTTCATCTCTTACCTTTCTGCAAGCAATAAGAGGCCCGATTAGGCCTGTGTTTGTATCCTTGATTGTATCCACAGCTGAGTAATACGACCAGGTAATGCAATCACTGTCTTTTGGCCCAGGTGCAGATTCATTTGGTACAAACCATGTGAATGTCCGTGTTTTTCCAGGCGATACGCCAGCACCAGTTGGCTCCCTCATTCCATCTACATAGACTGCTCCCTCGTCGCGTTTACTGCCAAATAATAGATTACAAACTTAAGTCTACTGTTGGAGTGCCACGGGAAAGAAGTTGCTGAAAATCCTTGAAATACAGAGACAATAGGAAAGTACTTAAAAGTAAATCTCGGAAAGATAGCAACATTCTGCTGCATTTCCTATTTCAAAATTCGTTTTTCATATAATCAAAGCAGAAATAAATATATACGTATATATACTTATTTATTTATTAATTTATTTATTCATACATATATTTTACATCAACATATAAAGTACTGAAATAAGACGAAACATACTCATAGCGAAAACCATGTGGGTGTATAGAATAGATTCTGCTCGCCATGTTTTTCAGTACGATAACAATTTTATCACCCTCTTCAGCTCGAATTATAGGGCCTAGTACACCCAAGTGTTTCTCATCTTTGCTTCTTGCTTTCATATGTAGAAAACTTTCATCCGTAAATTCTCTGTATACAGCCTTCTTGTAAACCTTACCAATTCGATTGACTCCCCTTTTAGTAAAAACTTTTGAACTGAAATACAATATAGACCAGACAAATGAAAGAAAAAATAGACAAATGGAAGATAAAAAGCAATTGATGAATAGATCTGAATGTACATTAAGTTTGTTTCAATAGTTGTTTCATTTCGTATGTTGTGATTAAAGCCCTGAATATAAACTACAGCCTCTATTTCATTCACACGCAAATAAAACTTCATAAAATGGAGCAAAGCGCAGACAATCATATCCTATTAATGGTACAAAGCTGGAAAATCAAGGTTTAAGCTGAAAAGCTGTAGCCACGCTCTCGCCCATCGTGAACTGACCTGTCTGTGTTGTCTAAAACATCTCCTGTTAGGATATTTTTGTTGCTATCTGCATAATTCCAATCAGTCTCGATGATTCCGATGAAAAACTTTCTTTCCACGCCTGTCTCTGCAGTTGCGGTCTTATTTGATCCACATGATGCTACGTCATACAAGGCTTTCATTCCAGCCATATAATGATCATTTACTTTACATTCAAGCGCCCATTTGCCAACATTGTTTGCAACCATTGTAAAACTTGCGCTTGCTCCTAGACGAATTAAATTTATTAACGTTACTGACATATTCATTAGAACCGTGTTAAAATACAGCTCGAAAAAGCGGCAACACTATTTAGGCATACTATTGCGTAGTATATCTAAAGAATGTTGCCAATCTTTCGTGCTGTAGTGAAGTTCTGTAGTACCAACAGATTATTCACGTGGTAAAATAACAGAGCTGTATTATATACTATATTACTGAGCTGCTTATGAAACATATCATTGTACGGCAGAAATGCAAACAGATTCAAACTTTTCAAAAAATGGGCGTGGTAACTTCTTGGATTACACATAGAGTATTGCAGAAAATAAAAGCTAGGAAGTTATCTGAAAGGTAACGATAATAGTTAAAATTAAAATTTAAAAAATTTTAATTCATAAATCTCAATATATATATATATCATTAGGGCACAAATTTAGTTGTTTTATCTTTGATGTTCTACTTTCAATAAATAGATATACCCAGTAGATCAACAGTTTTAATTCTACAACTCCATAAAATGAGCAAGAATCACAATTATTTTTTTGGCTCTGTCGCACAAACATATTATTATTACCATACTCTTTAACATAAAATCGCATAAGCTGATCGTTTTAAGAAAATATAGTTGATAAAGCCAAGGAGGGCAAAGAAAGCTTCAAAGATTGTTCACAGTGAAGATGAACTTTTGACAAGAATTTAATTGAAGATGGCAAATAAATTAACATTGAAATTCAAAATAGCAAAGGATATTTTACCTGGAAATAGAGTTAAAGCATCTTTATGATTTCCATTTATCTCGAAATCATTTCCATGGAAATATATAGCATGTATATCAGTTTCAGTTCCAACTACAAGCGTGTGCCACAAAATCTTGTTCCCTTGACAAAAATTCAATCCTTCCAAATGGCCATACATTCGACCATTGACCTGGTGCATTTTGTTGCTCTCCACAAAATCTGGATTCTCTGAAACATTGAAAATGAAATTAATCATTATATCAAAGCACTGTCACTTCAAGTACTTAAATCGATTAAATTATCATGCAAAAGTTTTTGTTCAAATCGGTTATTTTGATGAACTGAACAATCCAGGCTGACACAGAAGATTGATCTTAGATGGTGTTTTAATAAATAAAAACCGTCAAAAATTACCTTTATCAATGTTAAAACATCCTGGTACATAGCAAAATCTGTTCATACTTTGATCCAGATACCATGATTTATTTTCGTCTATAACACCCATTAAGACATATCTCTCAGAGTCATATCCCTTCGGAATACCAGATGATTGTAGAGAGCCTTTTTTACAGATAACCAATGGACCAATTAAACCTGTTGCAAATGCAAAAATTTCAAGTGGTTTACTGAATTTCAGCAGAACTAGTTGTTTTCATCTGCGTACAGTAATACTCAAACTGACATGTCTAAGATTACTAGTAAAAACTCAATTCTATTTCTAAAACTAAATTTCAAAGAAAACTTTTCTAACTTCCAAATAAAATCTATGACAATTCCTAATATATTCTGACTCAATTGTCACAATTTTAATATAACTGCTACTGTTTTACATGGAACAAATAAACATTAAGTATCAAGCGAATTTCTAGACTTGCTATCATACTCCCCCCATGCCTACATCTTCCCCCATGCCTACATCCTTCCCCATGCCTACATCCTCCCCCATGTCTCCATCCTCCCCCCGTGCCTACATCCTTCCTCCATCCCTACATCCTTCCTCCATCCCTACATCCTCCCCCATGCCTCTGTTCTTCAGATAAAATTAATGCAATATGAAAGCAACAATAAAACGGTGGTTGTACAAGGAATTTCGCTAATTTTTATGCCTAAACATACCACTCAAATTAAACGTATAAAAAAGGACATTGGCCGTCTTTTCGAAACAAATTGCATCTAAGGAATAAGCTTCAGTTTTAGTATTTCCTTGAAACCGATATAAAGAATATAAATAAATATTAAGTTACAACGAATAACATTTCGTACACAATTATGCCAAAGAAGGAATTCTAAGCTGAAAATTTTCTGTCATAAGGCAACAACTGAACGTACACGTACCTTATTATCTCATTTGGAAAGACATATGACTTTCATGAATAATCTTAAGGGTCAAAAATACCTGAATACATGTCTTTAACGGGATCAACTGTGGATGAATACAGCCTTGCCACACATGGTGGATCTTGGTCTGTCGGTGACATTTCATCAGGCACAAACCACTCGTATGTATACTGAGAGCCAGGGTAGACAGCATCGTCATACTTCTTTGATGACTTAGTCTGATCATCGTACATATAGCCTTCGTTGGATTTGTCGTACCATACTCCTCGAGGGTGGATGGAATACGCCCGAGTTGCCTTGATAAGTAGGGTTAAACCATTTTGAAAAGTGGTGAAACAGCCGTAAAGCAGAACAAAAGCAAAAAAAGCTAAGTAGGCGAGGAAAGCAATGAAATAACCAACTAAAGAAGAGAGAAAGAAAAGTAACATGTTATTTGTCAAAATTGAAACGAGACTTTACCTTATTCTGAAACACAACTCTAATAACATCACCAACTTCAGCTTTGATGACTGGCCCCATGAATCCGAGATGTTTTTCATTCGAAGTTCTCTGCTTTTTTGTTACAAATGATGAATCAGTATATTCAACAAACATTGCTTTTATGTATGTGCCGCCGATTCTGTTGTAGCTTCTATCAAAGAACGCACCTGAACTGAAAGGAGAAGTCTGAGTGAATCATAGATTCAATCACCTAATCATTCTAGTGGTCAATCAAGGATCTAACGAATCACCAATTATGATAATATAATCGCATGACGTAATAACACTTTGGGTCAATGACTCGACTAATCAAGTATTGACCACGGGTACGAATGACTGAACCTTTGGAAAGGGTCCAGGAATGAATGAAGGTATAAGTGAATGAGTGAATGAAAGAATGAATGAATGAATGAATGAATGAATGAATGAAGCAAACTATCAACAAATCACAGCCAACTCAATAAATAACTTAGCAAATCAGTTAAGCAGTAACCTTTACCTTTCGTAAATAAAGAAGACATAAACTAAACAGAAATATGCAAGATATGACTTAGATGTCTCCTGTCAGAGTTACCTCTCTCCATTAGCTAGCCTCCCTCCATCAAACTTGTTCTCATCTGACACTGCGTAGGCCCATGGTTCCTCAACAACTGCAATGTTGAACTCCCTAAGCGCACCTGTAACTCTTGGGCGCTCTGCCTTTCCAGAATACATACACTTTTTCACATTGTAAAAACTAAACATTCCTCCAGACAGATGGTCTGCAACTTGACATGAAAACAACCAACGACCGAGATTTTTAGGCATCATAGTTGCAGAGGCCGTTGTAGCAGGAAACAATGATGTTACATCTGTTTTATGGTGATCAATTTCTACCAAATTCCCAGTGAATGCAGCTTAAATTCGTAAACCGAATTAATTTAATATCAAGTGTAAAATATGGAACTAATTATAATAGAATAAAGCTGATGATAAGTAGAAAAACATGGCAGGATAATAGATGTAGCAAAATGTCAGATAAATCTAACGAACAATACAGAAAAAAGCAAATGTTAGGAATGTGAAACAGCAAGATGCACAACTTGCTAGTCATAGTCATAATATAGCACCGCCGAACAAAGTCATTACGGCTAGCATACCCTGCTGGGAGACGATTGGTAGAGCCAAGACAAGAAGGATTCTTACAATAACAAGTAACAGTTTGCAGATAGTAATGTTTTTCGTTGATAAAAAGTATCTGTTCACCTGTATGCATATCAACTTCATTTCCTAGAGCTCCAAGATACCATGCAACTTTTGTACCATAGCAAACATCAAGGCCTTCTAAATTCCCGAAAAATCTTCCATTTATAGCATGCATCAGGTTGCTCTCAACAAAACTTTCGTCTTCTTTGTTGATTCCAGCAGGGTCGATGCCATTGATCTTTAGGTTTTCATCCAAGTGCCAACTTTTATTTTCATCGAAAACACTCTGAAGCAAAAACACCTCTTTATCGACATCAGTTCTTGTTTTTCTATCTTCACGAAGAGTTCCTTTCTTGCAGGCCAACATTAATCCTAAAATGCAAGGCACATTACTAGAGTTATTCATCTTCTAATAATTTCACCACTAAGAGAGAATCTTCATTTGGTCAGTTTTTATAAGCATGAAGTCTTACTTAATAGGATTTGTTGGACTTCATTGGTATGAACTTGATATTTGATTTCAATTCCCTTCGCATTGTATTAATGCCATTCTGCATTTCACTGTATTGTACTGTATTGCATTGAATTTCAACGCATTGCACTGTATTGCACAGTCACTGTATTGCACTGTCACTGTATTGTACTTTCACTGTATTGCACTGTATTGCTTTGAATTTCAATGCATTGCACTGTATTGCACAGTCATTGTATTGCACTGTCACTGTATTGCACTGTATTACATTGATTTTCAAAGTATTGCACTGGGTTGCACTACTGTCATACATGATTGCTATATGTTGTAATATGTTTTAATTGTTGCATCATACAAATTATTGTGAATAGTCTGTTTACGTTGGTACAATAGAACTTCACTATAACTAGAAAAAAGCGATGATCAAAGAATGCTCTCACTTTTTCGAACAATTTATTGTATAGTAATGCAAAGTTCTGTGCGTTAATTGCACTCTGTTGCATTGAATTTCAATAAGTTGTACTGGATTTCATCACCACTGGATCACAACGATGCTACATTCCAACGCACTATACCCTATTCCATAGTATTTTATAGGACTACATCGCATTGTGCTATGTGATTCCTTGCCTTGTAATGTGTTGTACAATGATGAACAATATTGTATTGCTATCAAAATATAATCTGCTTCATAAAGATATATCATAGTTGAGGCAAATGGAAACACCTATAAAAAAGCATTCAAATTTCTCCATAAACAGGAACTTCTAACTTCAATGATGAAAAGGATCATCCATTAATTTAATCACTAAACATTCCTACCAATTAAGCCAGTGTTAATATCCCGTGGTACTACTATGTGTGAATGATAAACGGATGGAACACATGACTGGTCCCCTTTGGCGGGTCCATTGTCCGGGTTGATTTTCCATTGGTATACATGAGTTTTTCCTGGTTGGACTGCATCATCTCGCTTGAGCTCTTTGCTTGTAAAATCATTGTAAATGGCTCCTTCTGAGTTCTTGCTATAACTGACGCCGTGAGGGTGCATAGAAAAGGGCCTTTTTGCCATATTCTGGATAAAGATATTCAATAACAGGCACATATTTAAAAAAGATGCATACATCTACAAAACATAGAATGGAACTAGCACGTCAAATTTGTGCAGTTTTTTTCATCTTCAGTCATTTTAGGCATTCATCTACATCTAATTTACAATACAGAGCAAAGTTATATACAAAACCACCAAGTCCCGTTGCATCCATATCTTATTTCAACCCAGAAGCCCTTATTTGCAAACTGCAGACTTCCTACTGTGGCTCCCAGTCTTTGTCAAATGCAGTGGCATACCTAATGACTCTTGAGTGGGGAGGGGTGTAGGAAAAGATGTTTCCCAACAGGTTTGAAAAAGGCACTATAATTACGGACAGGCATCATCACTATGACAATCTTATCGACGCGCCAAAAAATTACCGGTAAGCCACAACATTATCGACAGCTTCTGCAAAAATTGGGAGAGGGTAGTGACACCCCAGCAGATCCCCTACTTCAGCACGCACTTGGATAAATCTTCCCTTTATAGCTAATTATGCAGGCGAACCAACTTCAACATGCAGTCTAGTCATAAAATACTACATTGATCTAGTTACTTCTCCATACTCACCTTAAATGTGATTCTGAATATGTCGCCGACCTCTCCTTGGATTATAGGCCCAAGGATGCCCAAGTCTTTCCGATGCACTTTTTGCTCTGTAAATGATCCATTCGTAAATTCCCGATAAATAGTCTTCTTGTATACTTTCCCAATGCGATCATTGGATTTCTTCGTAAAGACTGATGCATCCCTAAGAGGATTTGGTTTGCAAAAAGTACAAAACTCAAGTTTTTGTTGGCAAACTATCGAAACTTCATACGATACTTCTCATAAAAGTAACACAGGCCAACAAAAAATATTTTTTGTATGCCTCTTTGATACAATAATATGTTTCAACCTAATTTCCAAAACCAATCAGGATCCAAAAATCATATCAGATTTATTTTATCGCATCAGGTTTTTTAAATATTGCAATATAAGAATTTCTTAAATGTAATATTTAAAGTAAAGGCTATATAAGAATTATCATTTCTGACAAAAGAGACTTCAAATAGCCAAGGGCAATAACATTATGTTAAACTAAATAAAACAACAAAAAATTAATGTTGAAGAAATTGCTGAATTGCAATTTTGAAAAATTTCTGTCAACAAGTATCAGTGAGGAATAAACTTTTTCTTTTTAGAACTCCTGAAGTACAAACATCAATGCAATCTCTTTGCAAACTCCAACAGTAATCTAGCAATAAAATGCTGATCCCATCTTGTTGTACAGGGATACCACTGTGATGAAGTACTAGTCTAATGTCTGATTTCAAATTTGGAATCACAATGAATCCTTTCATTTACGCAAAAACGTCAATCGGTTTTCCAATTCTGAAGCTGTCTCCATACCGTTTACCTTTCAACCAATCTCTTAGATCTGTCACACATGTTTTGCTAACAATATAAGGCAACCAAGACTTATCTTAGTCTACTTTCTCATTCTGAAATAAACACGGTAGAGCCTCTTTACAAGAACACTGATGTTTTATCTCTGGTTTTGTACTGTAGACGATTCACATATATAACAAATCTGGTCAGGATCATTGAAGTATTTTCTGTAAGCTGAAGCCATAGATTTTCACTACCATAGCTTTGTTAGTGCAACCTGCTATACACTACTAGCCTGAGAATATTTTATCATATATAATAATTTTCCTCTTTTATACGACTTGATTTTCTCAGGACGGAAAATGATTATGAGCTCAAGTCCCAACTGTATTTGTGTCATCACCTTTCGTCAAATGAGTCTTCAAAGTGGTTGGACAAACGGTTTATGAATACACAATAAGCACTAGAAAGGTTAGAAGTATAACTTTTTAAAGATTGTCTCCTTCTTGAGACAGGATCATTTCCTAATATCTTAGAAGATCAGAGAAAATGCAAAATATGGATTGCACTTCATAAAGAATGTCCGATATGTTAGCCTAAATCTAATGCAATATTTGAATTCAGCATGTCAAAATTACCCAGGAACATTTGTCCCCATCAAAGGGGCAAAAATTTGTTGGCCTGTGTAATTGAAAAGGTACAATGTGTAATGGGCTTTTCCTGAAAAATCCTTTCTGATAATCTCATTAAAACTCTAACACTCCAACTTTCAGATAAAAATTGTGGGGAACTGTTCCTAAATATACACTTTGCGTAATTAGGTTACTTTTTGATTCTCTGGCTGAGCACCTTGGAGCAATGGAGAGAAAGAAGGGGTAAGTATCCTTCCCATGTTCAAATAAAGAATTAATCTGATTTGCTAAAATTTGATAAGAAAAGTGATCGGAAAGGGAGTAATTCCTTAGAAAGAAGCAAAGAAATTGAACACTGAAAATCTAAGAAAAAATGTTTTAGCGACATTGGATTAAGAAAATGGAGCTTATATCAATGACGTCTTAATATTTATTCTGTTGTCTTGGAATTCTTCACTAGTATTAATTCTAATACAAAACAATTTTTGACCTCCAAATAAGCATGACTTGCAGGCCTTGCTGCATACAAATACTTTCAAATGCCCCTTTCTCGACAGCAATTATCTGTTATGCAACTTGGAGAAAAGATTGGGATTACACTTTAGGTAGACGCTCATAAATCGCTAAAACTCCTTTTGAAAAATAAAAATTCTCACTGTTCTTTGAATCAGGTGGAATTAGTCTAGAACTCAGGTCAAATCCTTAGTTACGAAAAAGATTATCTTTGAGGATATTTTGTTTGGCAAAATTTAACCTGCAAAGTGACTACCAGCCTAACTGCTTCAAGAAACAATGTCATATGATAGTCTCTCCAGCAGTTGAAAGCACTAACATTGACATCAAATGGAGCATGAAAACTTGAATGCAATCTTTGAGTTTCATAAATCAGAGGGAAATAAGGCTTACTCGTCATCATCCAATTTCACTCCAGTTTTCAAGTTGATACCACTTGGGGCGTAGTCCCATGTCACATCAAGTGCACCGATATAGTACTCTATCACCTTTGCATCTGTAGCCTGCAAAGAAGCAAAAACAACAGCTTGAAGAAAACACGCAGAAAGCAAAACAGCCATGCTTAGCTCTTCAGCTCCTCAGTCCTCTGTCTTATCCTTATGGAAAATATGAAAAGACGAAGTTTTCAATAGATTGGGGATATCTCCTTACCACAAAATTGAAAGATTAATTTTGTAACACAGAAGGATATCACCAAATAGTTGGAAGTAAACCTGATCACAAATCAATCTTATGGTAAAAAGAAACCAAATCGCATACAGTTATATCTAAACAATGGATAAGGAAGCACTTGTGTGTCGTTTAACCTCTACCAAACCAGGTGACACAAATAGTTTTTCCAAAAGGTTGGAAGACGGAAGCTTTTAGTCCATTCAAAGCTAGTTGCTAGCTACAAAAAATCTTCCGGGAATTTTGCCACAATGGAAACCTTGAAGGAACATTGAGGACAACACCATGTCATGTGCTAATGTTAATGCATTGACGTACAAATCTTGGATGCTAACTCACCATTCGGCCACACATCATCATATCTAGCATTCGACAGTATTTAACATACCGCCAAAAGTTACACACCGTCATATCAGACAGATTGACATACCTAAGTTAAACATACCACGGTACACATCATCCACAAATACAGCATTTGACTCAAAAAATTTGGTTATCAAGATTTAAACGAAAGTAGGATGCTTTTTCAGGTTTTTGCATTTATAAGTCATAAAATATTGATTGATTTACTCTACCATACAGAATGCTATTATGATAAAGCAAGTCTTTGCCTCCTTCCTAACGCATTGCACTGCTTTTCATAAAACACACTTTACAAGAAAACTTAATGGGCTAAAACATGCTCTGCTTCAAATAAGAAGTGGTCTGATTATCAAGGTTAATGGTGTATTCATTTTTTCCAGCCGCTTATCTTTGTGATTTCCTTAATGGAGATTTTTATAACCACTTAACTACCTTCATTCTTTTGGCACAAAATCCTGATGACGTTGTCGATAAACAACAACTTCCGTTGCACTATAATCAAAAGCAGCCCAGCCGAATGTCTTAAAAAACTGTATAGTTGTATAGTACATGTAGCTTCAAAAATATTTGCAAAAAAGCACTATTGAGATAAGAAGAATTTTAAGAACATGAAAAGATATAGTGCATCGACAAAATGATTTGGGGCTTATAAAACGTGTAGGTTCTAAAAAGCTCCGTTACATTGGAGGAATAGTGTAGTACAAGTTGTATGAAAAACACAACACAACATTCTTTAGAATTGCATTTCTAAACATGTGATTGAAAAGAACTGCATTCATTGGCTTATGATAGTAGCTACGATTTTACGCAAATCAAAGACCATTTACTTCAAAGCAAAGTTCGCTACAGTGCATAGCAACGATAGAACTTTAACAGAATTTGACACAAGTAGATGCTGTTTAAAACAGCACGTCAGAGTGAAGTGATTCAACGCCATTAAGACCACGTGTAACACCTCTCACGACCAAGAGTCTTCCTTTGGATTTTCGTCCTATTGCAAACAACTATAGTATTAATAATTGAAAGTTTCAATAATTCTGTATAAAAACGGCAAGCATCATAAACAGCTGCATTGGTTTGGACATTTGACTTGGGCTCAAGATGAGAATCGTCCCTTTAACAATAGCTCTATTTTGCCTGGGACATTTTTCAACTGCAAAAATAAGAACCTACTATGTAGGAGTACTTGAAGTTCTATGGGATTACGCACCTAGTGGATTGAATCAGAAGACGTCGAAATCGTTAGACCAAGATCCGTGAGTATTTATTCAGTTAATCTTTAATCTACTTTAATCACTAGCTATCTTTGAATTGATACTAAGAGAAACTATGAAGGCAAAGAATTATTTTTTCTTCGAGCAATGTGTGCTTTGCTGATAAAAAGGGTCGTTTGATTTTAATTTCTTAATACTTTTATTGTTGCATAACTCTCCGAACTGTTATCTTAGTAGGCAATCGTATAAAAAGCCTGAACAGGCAAATATACAAATGAGAACGATTTAGTATTAGCAAATATAGCACTTGTCTCAAAAATATCATGTGCATGTTTCGTCTAAGATGAAAGAATGCATATCTAAAGAGTGTTGATCAAGAGCACTGTTCCACGGTACTGGCCTTAATGAAAGAGCATGGCTAGTACAACTCGTGAATGACTAAGCTAAATTATTGCCGATTCTTGATGGTACTTACCCCTACAACTGGTTAATTTAGTAAATCTTCCGTCGACAAAGGTATAGTTGAATTAGGATTATTCAATAACCAGCCAATACATTTCTTTTATGACTGTCTGTTTTTGCTGAGCACTGAAACTTTCTTAGCTTTTTCATGATTTCAGAATTAAAACTATTTTAAGACTACCTTTGCGAGTATAATCGAGTTTGTGTACCACTGTAGTGTTGCAACGCCAAACAGACAATAATAAAAAACAAAACACTGAAACAAACTGATTATAACTGATTATAACAAAAGAGATGATGGGCTTGTGTAAAAATGAGAATTCCATGTGTACATCAACTCATCAACTTCCTTAGGTCTCAGAACTCAATTACTGTACACTTTTACCATTTTCAGATGTCGAGTACTGCTATCATATAAACCACTCCTTTACAAAAATCATGTATAACGAAACTACCTAAGTAGCTAGGTGAATCCATGGACGAGTAAGCAATGTGGATTTTACTCTCTGCGTGTGCTGCATTCTGACAAAATGTCTATCCTGTGACTCTATGTGGGCTACTCACTAATTTCTAACGAAAGTCAACTTAACCCACTCAGTTGCCGAGTAACCACTGCTTTGAATCATCAGTCTGCCACCCAGCCATAAACCAATTACACTCCTTTTTACGAGAACCAGTAAAATTGACGTTCAGGCTGGCTGTTCCTAATTTTTCCAAAATTTTGAGGGTGAATTGTTCTTAATCTGTCCTTAAATTATTCTGGTGTAGGCAACATGGGGTGTTTATGAACAGGTATCCTTACCAAAAGCTTTGATACACTTACCACTTTCTACGCACTGATGTGTAGGGTGTTTCAAGGACTTTTGGTGAACATTGTAGAGCTTACAAAGTTTTACGTCAGTTTCAAATCATTTAACGACAATGCTTCAGCCTCAGCTTGTTCTTAATTTGTTGTTAATTCCTATCAACTTTGAGAGTGCAGTCAATAGTACCGAAAGCAAAAATACATTGCTGCAAAAACATGACGAACTAGGATTCGAGCTTGGAAGAGCATACCTGTGGACAGATGTCAAGATCACTACACTAATGGTGCGCGAGAATATATGCACTTCAGTGCAAAGACATTTGGCTTGAAAATCCGAAGACAGTAACATCATCCAAAAGATGTTGAAGCAGATGCCAGGCCTGGAGTAAGATGATTTTTTCAAAATCCGGGTTTTATTTCGAATTATAAATCCTGTTAAGAACTTCTGGCTTCTATAGATACAACTAAAAAACTGTCAAACAATTGGGACCTCCTTCAAAGCTGAGTGCCGTCATTCAACCAGTATCCAGTGTTTTCTGGGTAATTAATCCGACACTGCACCGAAGATAACTTGCTAGAATAATTTAAGTGACATACGTCAACCAGCGTTATATGTTGATAACTTAAAAACAATTATTTCTAGAATATATTACCGTTGCTATTGTCAACAATAACAAAAATGATCATATGCGACGTAATTTACATATCTCTTACAAGAGCTAGACAATTAGTGCCAAGGCACCGTGTTCTTAATTTCTCGATAATTTTAGACTTAAATGCTCTTAAAATTGTTCATATTTCACGAGCGATTTCTTTGCAAAGATATGTGAAACTCCATACAGTATACAGTGTCCTAGACATTCGGCCGGGGGTTACTATTTAAAATAATGCAACAAATGCTGATGCTCAGTAACAATCACATCTGAATTTTCTTCCCAAAAGAAGGAGGGCAGTAGTTGAGTTCTTATGAAAATTCTCATCTGAGGCTGAGCGTGTTCTAAGGATGTTCTAACTTTTTTGGCGAAGCGAGCCTCAGTGTTCTCATAAAAAGACAGGGTATGATCTCTTATTCCCTTCCAAAACAACTGTTTGATTTTTGCTATTTGTAAGTAACACATTTAACCTTAGCAGCTATTGCTTTTTAGCATGCATTTTATCCCTTTTCATCTACATTTCAACCATTTCTTCAAGAGGTTCGAAAAAATTTAATCAAAGTTGATCAGCTGCATAAAAACCAAAACCTGAATGTGGCTAACCTCCTTTTGGACGTCTCTCGGTTAGTCAGGTGGACAATTCTCAGTGTTTCCCATAGCTGCTTCAACAAAGAGGTTGGAACGTACAATGCCCGCCAAAAGTCTTGGAACACTTGCTATGATTTACAGTATAGACGAGCTATAGCATCCCCTCCCCCGTTATGCAAAGTAGCATGAAGCAAATGTGAGCAACCCGAAGGCCAAAAATGATGCGTGTGTAGAAAGCGAAGGGTGCTCGCTATCGTATGAATATTGTTTTTAATAGGGGGAAGGGGTTTACATTTTGATTCGTGTCACGGAAAAGCGCCAGGAGTCGGAATTAATTTCGTCGAAAAGAGGTGACAATCTGTTCTCACCACATATACGTAGATGTTATAGCAACTCTAGAACTGTGCCTAACAAAGTATCTAACAATATATTGCATATGGACGTAACGTTTGATTTTTAAGAACTGATTAACAGATGGAAATCTCGATTAATGTACGAAATATTCTGGTAAGGAATGTCATATACATGTCTCTGAGAATGATTGGCAATTAAAGAGAGAACGCAAAACCTGTTTATGAATGCGCTGCTAACTGATACTGGAACGATTAAATAGCAATAGTTTTATTATTTAGGAGCTGCATAAACTAAAGTAAAATGCAGTCAGTACCTCGTCGACATTTAAAAAAAACTGCTCGATTTCTTCATTCAAGTGCTTCGAACATTTCATTCCAAAATCGTTCAATTTGAAACGCAAAGGAAGAAAAAAATTACGACTGAGATGTGTGGGAAAATAATCATAGGTTTTGCGTGATTATAAAGACAACTGCAAATTGTACACGATTACTGATCTGATGAGAGCAAGATGAAGACATTACGACAAGCGAAGGACAATTTGATGACTTTCTAAAGTGTCTCGTCACTCGAGGACATCACTTAAACAGCACAGGAAGACATTTAGATGATATTTCTTGCTATGGAAATTCTCAAACGTTAAAAAGATGAAGTGAACTATGAAAGTTTCTCTAAGCGAATTGTTTGATAGCTAGAAAAATGTCCTAAAGTCTTTCAATAATTACTTGTGAAATCACACAAAAGCGTGAAGATTGATCATCTCTTTGTAAAATCTTCAAATGCAACAACACTTTTATTTCTTTTTTCTCAGTCTTGCACTTCGATTGTTAACAGTTAATTGTTTCCTCAATTATCCAACCGTAGAAAGTTGCTGTGTCACTTTTGAATAGCGCTATTCTTATTCTTCATCACGTTACGTGTATGCACACACACATACACACACACACACACACACACACACACACACACACACACACACACACACACACACACACACACGCACGCACACACGCACGCACACGCATACACGCACGCACATGCACACACGCACATGCACACACGCACACACACGCACACACAAAACAAACTAACTGGCAAACTATCAAACACAAACAAACAAACAAACAGATGGATTAATGTACTCTATCTTCTCAGAAATGCCGCTGTATTCACCAACAAAACGACAAATCGCATTGGCAAAGTTTACAAGAAAGCTGTCTACAGAGAATTCACTAACTCAACATTCACCGAGCAAAAAATGCATGATACAGCAATGGGCATACTTGGGCCTGTGCTGAGGGGGCAGTTTGGAGACATAATACTGATATACTTTAAGGTATATAGGAACATTGTGTTGTCCTACATATCGTGTTCATTCAGTGATTTCCTACGTTCATCGATGTATACTTCGAGGTTTACAATATCTACGTTCAGTATAGGAAAATATAATACTATGATATAAATAAATAGTAAATACATAATGAGAGTGACTATCTATTGCGAATATCGCTACGTGTAACCCGGCCCTTAGGTTTGCTAAGTAAAATGAATAAGTAGATATGTCCCTCTTTCGTATCATTAATCGGGGTATACAAAAGTGCCAAATCCAGAAAATAAGCACATTTTCACTTTGGGGTTTGAAATGATAAGCTACTTTATCTACTCAACTTTTTGATAACAGAAGGAAGCTACTAGAAACTTCAAAAACACACATCTTCAGCTAGCCTTGCTCTCTTTGTCACAGAATCTAGCATCTCGCAGCTACACCATGCATCCGCATACGGTCTTCTACTCAAAGGCATCCGAAGGAGCCCTCTACTCGGATTCTTCGCATGGCAAATCAAAAGCAGATGATAGCGTTAAGCCCGGGATGATTCAGCGATATACTTGGATTGTAACGGAGGAAGGAACGCCGGCTGCAGGAGATCCTAATTGTCTCACATGGCTTTATCATTCCCACATAAAACCTACAAAAGACATGAACTCAGGTCCCGTGGGTAAGTAGCTTAAATCCTAGAAAAGTATTTAATAGACTGGTTAGTTAGATCGACAATTGACAGCGGGAGTAAAATTGGAAAATCTGCAGCTTGAATCTCTCTCTCGCCAACAGTGGTCTGCTAATACACTAATTGAGACAGTCATTCTAGCTGCAATACTCGCCATAGTTAGTTGGAACACTAATGGTTAATTCATCCCGGAGACCAACTTCATTCCTGTATTAATGGTAACGGATAATTCTCCCGTTCCTATTTCCCTTCCCCGCTCCCCCGGTGAACAATGCAGATTTCTACGTAGGAAATGACCATCCAACAATCAGTAATACAAAATACCGACAAGGCAGTGCAATATATTTGTGCTCCAACATTGCGTCCGGGGGGGGGGTGGGTGAAGAGAACACTTCTATGAGCATAAAATACTCGAACTATTTTTGCGAGGATCCTAGGTTAAAGGAGAGGCCCCTTTTCAATCCCCACAAACTCCAAAAAGATATTGACAATAAAGTCCTCCTACTGAATATCTAATTTTGAAACAATGGATGGCCCATGAATAAACATTTAAGTTAATCCCAATCACAGCAAAGTGACTTGGATCATAAATGATTGTGATTTCAAAATAAATCCTGGCATCAGATAATGGAATGGAAAACAGCTGCTAGTTGGATGATAGCCTGCTGTAGATTGGCGAATGAAAGAAAATTACTTAAATTGGTAATTAGATAGAGGGAAAGTATTAGCAGATAGTTATAAGAGACTGCTAGAAAAACTGCTAACATGTCAATGCTTAACCGTAAGTTGTGTTCTTCATGAAATTTTAAATATATGGTCAGTTAATAGTCCTATATTCAAGCTACTGCAAACTAGATTCAAAGATTACTGTCTTATAAGGTCTCATCGATCGATAATTCAGAAAAAGGCAAAAGCTAATACAACGTTTATTCAATCTACCAGGCATGATCGAGACATGCAAAAGTGGCATTTTGAACGAAGATGGGACTAGAAATGACGTACAAAAAGAGTTCTACCTGATATTCCATGTTCTTGATGAAAACGAAAGTTGGTACTTGGATGAAAATTTGCGCAGTAATGGCATAGATCCGACAAAAATCAACAAAGAAGACGAAGATTTTAAGGAGAGCAATAAAATGCATGCTGTCAATGGAAGAATCTACG